>JAGKTI010034036.1:0-11542 GCA_018397915.1 Birgus latro | reverse complement strand
CAACATCCACTGCCCGACCTTGTATCTCTTTTATAACCCCATCCATATACAGATTGAACAACCATGGAGACATGACACATCCTTGTTTCAATCCAACCTTCAAATGGAAAGATTCACTCAGTTTGCCATCCACACGCACTGCAACCTTAGCACCCTCATACATACTCTTCACTGCCTTCAACAACTTCCCATCCACTCCATATATTCTTAATACCTTCCACAAACCTTGTCTATCCACCCTGTCATATGCTTTCTCCAGATCCATGAAGGCTGCATACAACTTCTTGCCCTTCTCTAGAAACTTTTCCACTAAGGATCTAAAAATGAATATCTGGTCTACACAACCTCTTCCCTTCCCAAAACCTCCTTGTTCTTCTCCAACTAATTCCTCAGTAATATCCCTAACTCTGTCAATAAGTATCCTACCATATATTTTTCCTATTACACTGAGAAGGCAAATGCCCCTATGATTACCACACACTGCTTTTTCCCCTTTTCCTTTGTACAGAGGAATAATTATACCTGACTTCCAATCCTCCGGGACTCTACCCTCCTCCCAAGCCAATCTGCACACCTTCCACATCCATTCTATTACTATCTCTCCTCCATGCTTCAGCATTTCACCACACACACCATCAATTCCTGGGGCTTTCCCCATTTTAACTTTCTTCATTGCTTCCACCACTTCCATCCTGGTGATTTCTTCCTCTCTTCTCACAACCCTTCTCCCTGCCATTCCCCAGCCACTTATACTTGCATTACTTTCATTCTCTATGTTCAACAGTTCATTAAAGTGTTCTCTCCATCTGTTTACTTTTTCTCCCTTCTCCACTAGTAATCTACCATTTTTATCTTTCACACCCCCACTGACTTCGTTGGCACCCTGTCTAGCTCTCTTTACCTCCTTCCAGAACATTTTCTTGCATTCCCTCCACTTTGCACTCAAATTCCTTCCAAACTCCTCATCCACTCTCTTCTTACTCTCTCTTACTAATCTTTTCACCTCTCTCCTCCTCACTACATATAACTCTCTCGTCCGTCTGAGCTTCTTCGTCGCCTCTGTTCCTCATCCACTCATTATATGCTTCAATACCTACCATAGTATAATCTTTATTATTTTAGTAGCAAGATCACACTAAAACATGACCCAAGCATTCCTCAACGATCACAGTGGCCAGGGGATCAGAACTTTCTCTTATTATGACTAGAGACAACAGGTGACCATCATCTCTGGGAGATACTGCTGGCTGTGCACAAAACTCCCAGGTGGGGAACTAAACCATATTTACACAGTCATAACCATGGCACACACACATTTGGTCATGTGGAGATGATCGAGAGCGAGAGACTAACGAGGAGAGTGTGAGTTGGGTGGAGGGGGGGAGAGGGAGGGGGAGGTTGAGGATGAGATGAGGGATGGAGTGGAGAGGTATATGAGAGAGGGAAGTGTGAGCTGGGGAGGAGGGCAGTGAAATGGCAGGGGACAGGGCAACATGGAGGTGATTTCTTTGTGGCCACCCCTTATGGGATTTACTCTGCATTTATCCACTGGCATGTTGGAACACTGTTAGTACCCTGGGGTGTTTGAACACCCCTCCCCCCAAAATTCATGTATTGCTGCTAATTTTTCTAATACTGTATATTCATATAGCTTCTTGATATATAGATTGGAGCAGATGGGAGCAGTGGAAGGTGTGTGCAAGATATTCACAGAAGAAATCTGTGCAGCATGTAAGGTGGTATGTGGGATGAAGAGAAGACAAAAGGGGGTGCAGGGAACAGCATGGTGGACTGAAGAGGTGAGAGAGGCTGTGGCACAAAAGAAGAAAGCACATAGTAAGTGGATGAGGAACAGGGGCGTCAAAGAAATTGAGCGACGGAAGAGAGAGTTGTATGTAGAGAGGAGGAGAGAGGTGAAAAGATTAGTAAGAAGAGAGTGGGTGAGGAATTTGGAAGGAATTTGTGTGCAAAGTGGAGGGAATGTAAGAAAATGTTCTGGAAAGAGGTAAAGAGAGTTAGGGTGCCAAAGAAGTTAGCTGGGGAGTGAAAGATAAAAATGGTAGATTACTAGTGGAGAAGGGAGAAAAAGTGAACAGATGGAGAGAACACTTTAATAAATTGTCGGGCATAGAGAATGAAAGTAATGCAAGTATAAGTGGCTGGGGAATGGCTGGGAGAAAGAGGGGTGTGGGAAGAGATGAATAAATCAGTAGGATGGAAGTTGTGGAAGCAATGAAGAAAGTTAAAATGGGGAAAGCCCCAGGAATTGATGGAGTGTGAGGTGAAATTCTGAAGCATGGGGGAGAGATAGTAATAGAATGGATATGGAAGGTGTGCAGATTGGCCTGGAAGGAAGGTAGGGTCCTGGAGGATTGGAAGTCAGGTATAATTATTTCCCTTTACAAAGGAAAAGGGGAAAAAGAAGTGTGTGGTAATCATAGGGGCATTTGCCTTCTTAGTGTTATAGGAAAAGAATATGGGATGCCTTTTATAGTGCGATGAGGAGAGTGGTGGCTGAACAGGGAGCCGTAGTTAGAGGCATTAATGAACAGTATAGAGCCCTTAAGAACAACCTCTTGAGAGTTACCGATGCAATATGAGGTTGGACAAGAGGCCCACCAAGACATAAAGTAACTTGGTGGTGGAATGAGGGTGTAGAAGCCGCAGTTAAGGAGAAAAGAAGGCTTTTCCGGGAATGGAAGAAGGGTGGTAACAGGGAGGAGTACTTGGCTGCCAAGTGCAGGGCTAGAAGAGAGGTATACATGGCGAAGTCTGAGTCACAGAGAATTTTACTTGATAACCTTGTAGGAAACTAGGCAAACCACACTCACCGGCCTCACAACGTGAACTGCCAAGGTTCCCGGTTGCATACCACAGGAACCTTCCGATGATGTCATCACTCTTGACTTAGCAGGTGTGTGCGTGTGCACACACACTAACACTCTCATCCTCTATTCTTAATTTGACAGAAGATTCCAAGGATGACGCTAGATGGTCTATTTGCGTCTGATACACACTATGTATCCAATATGTAGACTTTTGTGTGAGTACCATCAAGTGTATGTATCCAATACATACACTTTTGTTTAATTAGTAACAAGACCCAGTCTGTGGCCACATACTGATATGTGATGTCTCTTGAAGTATTATAAACTTTCTAGTCTCAGCTGACTGCTGCTAGCAGCCGCTCTGTCGAGGCACCTTTCTTGGTGAGACAATCAGCCAGTTGTTGTGATGTATCCACCCAGGATACGTCATCAGTCTCCCCCCACTCCAACATGTCCCTCAACACAGCAATATCTATGCACAATCTCCTGTCTTCTACGCTCCTACAGGAGTAAAGGGCGTCCACCAGACTCTTGTTGTCCACGAAACACTTTATTTTGATCTTTCCACATCCAGAAACCTCACGCAATATGTTGGGGAGATATACAGCAGTTTCAGCACATTCAAGCAGCGCCAACGCCTCAGCAGATAAGGTAGATTTGACGACCCTCCTGATCTTTCTTGTCTGCCAGAATATAGGACATCTTGGCTCACTAGCATCTCGTAGGAAGATCACAAAACTTCCCTGAGATCCATTGCCTACAAGGTTGGCAAATGAAGCATCCGAAAAGCACTCTATATGACAGTCCTCGATCAGCCCCATTCTTGGAATGTATAGCTTCATGTTGTCAGTCTTCACCCTTGAGATCACCTTACTGAGTCTAAGCAAATCCGCTATGGTAGCTCGGTTGGTAGTCACACTCAACTCATACACATCAAAGGCAATATCTGGCCGAGTGTATGTGGCAATCCAATTGAGTTGCCCAATTAATGCTCGGTACTCCATTTTCTCAGACTCGGACAGCTCCCCTGATTTTACTGCTGCACAATGTTTACTCAGCGTGACTGGTTTCAAAGATGAAGCATACTGGAATTGGTCGAGTGTTATGCTGCCATCGATGTTGGAGATGACATTGAGACCAACATATTTGAAGGCTTTTGATTCTGAACTACCGATGAGGAATATTTGACTCTAACGATTTATCACTTGCTGTTCGAACTCATGTGTACCAGCCCAAAGGAAGTTGTCGACCTAGATGCATACAATGCCTTCGACTGTGCCACCATTGCTCCAAGAGAACAGCGCTGAATCCAGTGATGACACTTTAGCTCTGAGACTCAACAACTGATCTTTTACGCGCAGATACCAATGCCTAGCAGCATCACAAAGGCCGTAAACAGTTTTCTTTAGTCTCCATAACTTACCATTTGCATATTCAGGCGGAGGACGTAGATGAACAACTCTCACAATATTCGATGATGATGAAGGTTCCAAGGCTGGAGGATCATTTGCGTACACATTAGGCAGACCAAGGTTTTGACCAAAAACAAGTTGGTTAGGAGAAAAGCCTGAGTAGTTGGTGAGAGCATTTCTTGCCGATACTGCCCATGCCAAGGCCACATCCAATTCACACTGGCTATCAGCCATTATCTTCCTAACAATGTCACCAATGACAGCATTTTGACGCTCACAGACTCCTTTGCTCCAAGGACTCTCTGCAGACGTTGTCATGATCTTGATATTGAAGGCCTCTCCCAATGCTCGCATTTCCTCATTGTTGAATTCACAGCCATTGTCTGTTAGAATTTTTCTAGGTGCGCCAAACACAACAACCCAGCTCCAAAATATTCCTTCGATAATGGTGGGCGCACACTTATCCGCGATTACTATCGCATTACAATACATGGTTGCCAAATCAACAAGAACTAAGAAATAATGCCTTCCCCAAGCTTTTAAATCCATGGCTATGGCTTCGTTAAACTTAGACGCCATGGGCAAACTGACTACAGGTCGGGGCTTGGCTTTCTTAACTCTGCAACAGACTGTACAAGCATCAGATACAGCCTTGATAGCCCGTTGCAGTTTTGAACTTTTAATTCCCGCATTTGTGATCAGTTTAATTAGTTTTGCCGATGTTGGGTGTCCAAATTGCCTGTGAAGCTTCAAAGCGGTTTTTTCTACATCACCCCCACGAGATGCCAACATGATTGTTTCACAAGATTCACGATCTAGTCATAAGGAAATTGGAAGTAAGTAATGGCCTGAAGATGAGGACTTTAAATCAATGATAGTTCCACAAATTTTGACCTGGTCAGTTCCAAGGTTAATCAACATTTTTGCTTTTTTCATGGAGCGTCTACTCAACAGCAAGGGAATATTACAGTCTACAACATTAGTCACGATGGTAGCACGCATGTTTCCAATGTAGCAGGGCAGAGTAACACGTTTGAGGGAAGAATCTGTGACACCATCAGTAAAAGTAAACGTTGAGGATGATGCTTCTTCTCTTACAGCATCACGTTTGTAATCAGTGAGCTCACTTAGATAGCAATTGATCCATTCAACTCCACATACAGTTGTAGAACACCCTGTGTCTAGAAGAGCACATCCCTTAGATTCTTCTACCAGAGCCTGTGACATACCTCTACTAGCGGCATCATCCGCATAGCCCATAAATAACGACAGATGCAGTTTCAGAATTCTCTTCTCGACTAGCGTCGTTTTCGTATGCATCCGGACAGTCACGTGCCCGATGAAATCTAGAATTACATACGAAACACCTCGATACCTTTCCATCAGACCCAAGTGGGTTCTGCCTCCTGCCGGTGGATGAGCATTGGGGAATTCTAGCAGATACGGTTGAACATCGGCCACTACCCCGACATCGATCACATATTGCACCACCCTGCAGCATTCCCCGTCCTCGTCGAGCACCTCGAGCATAAAGCGTTTCCTCACCCTCAACTTCGTCACTCCAAAATACTGGTTCGTCTTTCACTTCCCGGGCAGACACCGATGCCTCGTTCTGCCTGCCAGTTTCACCAGTAAAAATATGATTCAGGGCAGATTTCATATTTTCGTATGTCACCTCAGTTATCGCGGACATCACTAGTTGTCGCTCACTGTCTGAAAGTTTGCATGCAGCTAAGAGCATAAAGAATTTGGCAGTTCCATGTCCTGCTTTGTAAATTTGAAATAAACATGCTCAAATTCTGTCACAAACTCCCGAATGTTCATATCACTGGCTCTTCTGAAGTTGTACAGCTCATAAAAAGATGCAAACTGTCGACATCCTTTGTCCACGAGAAATAAATCGTCTGATTTTTTCAGCAGAGTCTGAACACCATCCTTCTGCTTCAGAACATCTACATCAATCTCCGAAGACGCCACCCTCGCTCTTCCAGACAATGACAGGTGAATTGCTAAGGCTTGTTTTTCTTTTGCTAGGTCCGTTAGTTCGCACCAAATGCCAATGTCTTTTTTCCAGCTCTCATATGCAGAATCATTTTCAAGGTTTGGAGGCCACTTGGTCGAACACAACGCCATTCTTCTAACCACGCTCTGCTACCAGTGTAGGAAACTAGGCAAACCACACTCACCGGCCTCACAGCTTGAACTGCCAAGGTTCCCGGTTGCATACCACAGGAACCTTCCGATGACGTCATCACTTGTATTTACCTAATTGTATTTAGCTAATTGTGATATACAGGAAATGAGCTACGCTCATGAGGTCCTGTCTCTGTTTCTCAATAAGTCAAATTTTGCCTTAAACTCATTTAAGTTTTTAGACTGGACGATCTCTTTGTCCAGGCTATTCCACAGGTCTATACATCTATATGGAAAACTGTATTTCTTGATGTCCTTCGAGCAGCTTGGATTCTTTAGTTTCATTCCATGTCCTCTTGTTGCTCTCTCATCCCACACAAACAGATTTTCTCTGTCAATTTTATCTACTCCTATCATGGTCCTGAACACTGCAATCATGTCACCCCTCTTTCTCCTTTCCTCTAAGGAGGGCAAATCCAGCCTTTCCAGCCTCTCTCTGTATGGCAAATCTGCCAGACTAGGGACCATCTTGGTTGCTGTTCTTTGTATTCTCTCAATCTTGGGTATATCTTTCTTTTTGTGTGGGGACCATACTACTGCTGCATATTCTAACCTGGGCCGGATCATGGCCACTATCAATTTTTTCATCATCTCCTCATCCATGTAATGAAATGCCACTCTTATATTGGTCAAGAGTTTATATGTCTCTCTCACTATCTTATTTATGTGCTTTTCAGGTGACAAACTATCCTGGACCAGCACTCCCAAATCTTTCTCTTCTCTCGCTTTTCTAATTGGTTCATTACCCATCAAATAATTCAATGATGGCCTCTTGGTACTTTTACCCATTTCCAATATTTTACATTTTTTTGCGTTGAATTTCATTTCCCACATCCGGCTCCAATCATATATCCTATCCAGATCCTCCTGTAGCATTTTACAGTCCTCTTCAACCTCTACCTTTCTCAAGATCTTTGCATCATCAGCAAACAGGCTTGCGTAGCTGTTCACTCCATCTACCATATCATTTACATAAATCAAGAACATTACTGGTGCCAACACCGAGCCCTGTGGGACACCACTTGTTACTTCCCTCCATCCAGATGTCCTGTCCTTTATTACTGTCCTCATTTGTCTGTCACTCAAAAAGTCTCTCATCCATTCCAGGAGGCTTCCCTTCAGTCCTCCTATATGCTCTAATTTCCATAATAGTCTCTTGTGGGGTACTTTGTCGAAGGCCTTCTCCAGATCTAAGTACACACAATCCACCCAGCCGTCTCTCTCCTGTAGCACGTCAATCGCCCTTGAGTAAAAGCTCAACAAGCTGGAAACACATGACATTCCACTTCTGAATCCAAACTGACTTTCAGTCAAAATATTCATCTCTTCCAGATATTTTATCCATCTATCTTTCAGGATTCTCTCACACAATTTCGCAACCATGCTGGTTAGGGACACTGGTCTATAATTCAGGGGTTCTTCCTTGTTTCCTCCCTTATAGATTGGCACCACATTTGCCCTCTTCCATTCCCAAGGCACTTTTCCCTCTTCCAAGGAGCACACAATTAAATTGTGAATCTTATCCGCCAGTTGTTCTCTGCATTCCTTCAGTACCCAATTAGAGATTCCATCCGGTCCTGGGGCTTTCCTTACATCTTGAGTTTCCAGTAATTTGTATATTTCCTGCACTTCCACTTTTATATCTTTTATCACTACATTTCTAATCACTCCCTCTCCTTCCACAAACTCCCTTTCCTTAGTGAAAACCGATTGGAAACATTTGTTCATTACTTCAGCTTGCATTACTGCATCCTTGTAGACCTCTCCTTCTACTTTCAGTTTGGTGATTCCTTCCCTTTGCTTCAATTTGCCATTAACAAATCTATAAAACAATTTGGGTTCATCCTTACATTTGTCAATTATACCTTTTTCAAAGTTCCTTCCTTCCTCTCTACGTATTCTTGCATATTCATTTCTAGTTCTTTTATATTCTTCCTTTGTTCTGATATTACCTCTCTTTCTCCATTTGTTCCATGCCATGTCCCTCTCTTTTTTCGCTATTATACACCTTCTATTAAACCACACCTTTTTCCTGTTTTGTTTCCCACTTACTCTTGGCACATATTTTTCCACTCCCAAATTGTAGAGGTCTAAAAAGATATCCCACTTCCTCTGTATCTCTCTTGTTTCCCTGAATTTTCTCCAGTCCGCATTTTCAAAAAATTTTCTCAATTCTACAAAGTTTGTTTTCCCAAAGTTGTATCTTCCTTACCTATAAAGCTCATCTCTTGGCACCACGTTCCCTATTATCATCTGGTGCGTGCGCACACACACTAACAATCTAAATCATGGAGAAAGGAAAAATATGATTTTTAGGGTAGCAGATCAGGTGAAGAGGGATAATTGGGACATTATAGGTGAGCAGTGTGTGAAGAATGATGAAGGAAGGGTAGCGGTGAACAGTGGGGATATTAAAGATGCATGGAGAGAGCATTATAGCCGGTTGTTGAATGAGGAGTTTGATTGG
This sequence comes from Birgus latro, assembly GCA_018397915.1. NCBI lineage: Eukaryota > Metazoa > Arthropoda > Malacostraca > Decapoda > Coenobitidae > Birgus > Birgus latro. The sequence goes on along the minus strand of JAGKTI010034036.1, from coordinate 2,642 downwards.
GATGGGGAAGATTTGGAGCCAGCAGATCCAGTGTTTGGCCCTTGGCCTTTGATTGACGCTGCTATTGTGAGTGAGGCAATAGGCAGGATGTGGGTCGGGAAGGCGGCAGGTGTGTCTGGGTTGACTGCCGAAATGTTGAAGGCCTCAGGAGATACTGGGATGAGGTTAGTCACTGACCTGATAAACATGATTATACAGTATATGAGTGTGTTGTCCCAGATGATTGGCTGAAGAGTGTAATTGTAAATGTGTACAAAGGGATGGGTGATGCCCTGGAAAGTGGAAATTACAGAGGTATAAGGTTCTTAGATCAGATAATGAAAGTAATGGAGAGAGTTCTAGAAGGTATGATTAGAGAAAGAGTGAATATTGATGAGATGCAGTTTCGTTTTATGCCAGGCAGGGGGACCACTGATGCCATATTCATTGTTCGACAACTTCAGAAGAAATATATTGGAAAGAAAAGGGAATTGTATTTTGTTTTTGTTGATTTGGAAAAGACCTTTGACAGAGTCCCTAGAAAGGTGGTGAAGTGGGCAATGAGAAAGCTAGGGTTGGAAGAGTGGCTGGTTAGGGTGGTTATGACCAATGTACATGGGTGCTCGCACCCAGGTAAGAGTGAATGGAGTATTGAGTGATGAGTTTTCCATTAATGTTGGTGTGCATCAGGGGTCAGTTTTGAGTCCCTTGTTGTTTATCATGGTGCTTGAAGTCCTCTCTCGTGACTTCAGAGATGGACTCCCATGGGAGATGTTGTATGCTGATGATTTAGTGTTGATTGCGGAGAATGAAAAGGAGGCGGAGGAAAGATTTAAGAAGTGGAGAGATGGTATGGGACACAAGGGCTTAAGGGTAAATGCAGATAAAACAAAAGTGATGATATCTAGGGTTGGTGGCAGTACAATCAGAGGAGAGGGAGAGTGGCCGTGTACAGTTTGCCACAAGGGTGTGGGAAGTAATTCCATGTTGTGTAGTGTTTGTGATAAATGGGTGCACAAGAGATGTAGTGGTATTAGAGGTAGACTGCGAGATAATGCTGATTTCACGTGTGCAGCGTGTCGGGGAGAGCAGGTGGAGATTGTTAGGCGTGAGAGGGTTGAACTTGCAGGTGAGTCTCTTGAGTGTGTTGAGGAGTTTTGTTATTTGGGAGATATGTTATGTGCCGGAGGTGGGGCTGGAGTTAGCTCGGTTGCTGGGGTGAGAAGTGGTTGGAAGAAGTTCAGGGAGCTGTTGCCTCTCCTGATATTGAGAGAACTCTCCTTACATGCTAAGGGGTCTTTGTATGCAGCATGTGTTAGGAGTGTGATGCTGTATGGTAGTGAGACCTGGGCAGTAAAGTAAGAGGATATTCGCAGGTTTAAATGTACAGAAATGACAATAATTAGGTGGATGTGCAGTGCGTCCCTGCGTGCAAGGCCTGGGGGGACTGGGTTTACGATGGTAAAGTTGAGAGGTAGAATGGGACTGGAATGTATTGGTGTTGTGATGAGGAGAGGTAGGCTGAGGTGGTTTGGACATGTGGTGAGGATGGGGGATGATAATTGGGTACAGAGGGTGAGAGGTGTTAGTACTGGGGGAGGAGTTGGGAGGGATAGATCGAGAAAGACATGGGACGAGGTCATTAAGTGTGACTTAAGGGTTAAGGGACTGAACAGGGAGGCTGCCAAAGATCGATCAGCATGGAGATCCGCCATTAGGTGACCAAGGCTGATGCATGCAAGCTTGTCGGAGACTTCAGAAACGAAACTAAATGAAACGATATGGTAGGATGCTTATTGACAGAGTTAGGGAAATAACAGAGGAATTAGTTGGAGAAGAACAGGGAGGTTTTAGGAAGGGAAGAGGTAGTAGTAGTAGTAATTGTTCCCTAGGCAGTCTGGCCGAACAGCCCCGAGTCCCTAAGGAAGGCCATGGCTGAGACCGGGCTTTCCCACAGAGCTCTCAAGGAGTGTATGTTGTGTTGTTGGCATAGGTGATTGTGTGCAATGCAGTCTTCCATGATGTGCTTAATAGTATGGGGTGCAGTGTTACATCCTGCACAGGCATCAGCAACAGAGTCATTCAGCCTCTTCTGATAACTCAGGAGGGCTGGATGATGCCCACATCTCAGCCTGCCCAGGTGGACCCTGTCCTAACGGGGTAGATAGCATTCGGAAGGATGGGTATCAGGAGGCCGTGCATGCAGCTGTGTGTTGTCTTTGAGTGACTGAGTGAAACAGCGAGTGATTTGAGTATGAATATGCTTTTGGAAGCTGGTCTGAGGCGGGCAAGGGGGAATAGATGATAGTATTTGTGTATGATATCGTGTGCTGGGTGTTGTTTTGATGTTCCTTTGTGTGTGTGGATGTGCCGCCATGTAGTGTAGTGGATGTTGTGGGTAGTATTAGTAATAGTTGTTCCCTAGGTAGTCTGGCCGAACAGCCCCGAGTCCCTAAGTAAGGCCATGGCAGAGACCGGGCTTTCCCACAGAGCTCTCAAGGAGTGTATGTTGTGTTGTTAGCATAGGTGATTGTATGCTATGCAGTCTTTCAAGATATACTTAATAGTATGGGGTGCTGTGTTACATCCTGGACAGGCATCAGCGACGGAGTCATCCAGCCTCTTCTGATAACTCAAGAGAGCTGGATGATGCCCACATCTCA
>JAGKTI010034035.1:10000-11542 GCA_018397915.1 Birgus latro | reverse complement strand
AGAGAGAGAGAGAGAGAGAGAGAGAGAGAGAGAGAGAGAGAGATAGAGAGAAATACAGAAGATACCAACTGTCCTCCTGACCTCAAAAGTTGCACCGTAGGGGGGTTAGTTGAGACAGGAAGGTAAAGATGAGACAAGTTTAAGGCAGAGGTGAGGCAGGGGTGAGGAAAGGCGAGGCAGGAAGTACGGGGTGAGGCAGAGGTTAGGCAAAGGTGAGGCAGGGAGGCAGGAGTTAGGCATAGAGAGGTGGGTGACGCAGGGTCTAGGCAGGAAGGTAGTAAGGCTGTTTAGTTCGAGAAGGAATTTTAGAGGATGTGTAGGCAGGAGAGTAGGCGTGAGGGAGAGAGAGAGAGAGAGAGAGAGAGAGAGAGAGAGAGAGAGAGAGAGTGAGAGAGACAGATAGACAGACAGACAGACAGACAGGCAGACAGAGAGAGGTGGGGAAGTGAGGCACACTCACACAATCACACACGCTGAATGCAGATATCGCATCACTGATACAAATCACACACACACACACACACACACACACACACACACACACACACACAAAATGAAGATGTTTAAGTATCGTGAACCCTCAAAAGGAATCTGAACCTCTTACACTCAACCCCCGTCACTCCTTCGTCTATGTGATCTCTTCCTGAAACTCCCTCAGTAAGTCGTACGGCAAAAACGGTGGTGGCGATAGTGTCAGGATTCCCCCAACTGCGAAAATCATGGAACGAAAACAGCAGGTCTGCCTTCTGTTCCTTGCTGCTAAACGCTTTATATAACTTGGCATGCAGGCTAACCTAATGCTCTCAGCCCGTCAGAAAATGGTTCCTTGCTTGAATCTTTCCCCCTCCTTGTTTGAGCCCCTTTACTATGACAACTCTCCCTAACACTGAAAAAAAAAAAAATACCACACTGACGCAAGAGTTACAAAGAGGAGGGCAATGGAGACGGTTTCCTAATTCATCTTTATTAGAGGATTTCTTTAAGCTATATAGAATTGTTTGTTTGTGTGTGTGTATGTGTGTGTGTGTGTGTGTGTGTGTGTGTGTGAAATAATGCCTCTTAAATTTGAGTGGTTTTATGGTCATTCATTGCATAGTGAGCGTTGTGTTGTGAGTGCAGTGTAGTGTTTATGGCTGGTTGTTTGTAAAGGCCCTATGTGAATGGATGTATGTGTGTGTGTGTGTGTGTGTGTGTGTGTGTGTGTGCAAATTTTTCCATGAGTTATACCTTTAACAATTGTAAATTTTTATAATAGATTTAATGAATATTTCTTTCCTTTTTTTCCTTCCCTCTCTGTTTTAAAGCCTCTCACTTCCCATTTTCCCCCTTCTTCGTCTTTTATTTCCGTATTATTTATTTTCTCATTTGTTCTCTTTTATTGCAGTATTACTAATTCCTTCGCCTACTTCCTTTATTTCACTTACTGTTTTGCATTTTCCCTTTGCGTTCTTTAGCCTTTGTTTTCCATGCCTTCTCTCTCTCTCTCTCTCTCCCTCTCTCTCTCTCTCTCTCTCTCTCTCTCTCTCTCTCTCAAGTAATCAG
>JAGKTI010034035.1:0-5000 GCA_018397915.1 Birgus latro | reverse complement strand
AAGGAAGAAGTGTGAGGGAAGGCATTAGGAAAGCGTGGAGGAAGGAAGGAAGAAGGAAAAGGAGCGTCAACTGAACGAAGAAGGTAAGAAGGAAGGACGGAAGAGAGGAAGAAGGAAGTGGGCAGGAGGGTTGAAAGAAGAAAGAAAGGAAGGAAGGAAGGAGGAAGTGGAAGGGAAAGGAAGGAAATAAAGAAGAGAACAAGAGGGAAGAAAGAAAGAAGGAAAAAAAGCAGGAGGGTAGGCGGAAGGAAAGATGGAAAGAATAAATGAATGTATGAAGGAAATATGAGGGTATGAGGAAGGAACGAAAAGGTCAAGAAAGAAAAAAAAAAGAAAGGAAGGTAGGAACTAAGGGAGAAGGCATGAGGGAGGAAAGAGTACAAGGAAGGAAGGAAGGAAAGAGGAAGACAATAGGAGGATGGAAGAAAGAAACGCAGGGAGAAAGGAGTGAAGAATACAAGGAAGAAAGGAAGAAAGGAGGAAGTATGGTGAAGATAATGTGCAGCATAGGCATCCGTGGGTCAGGTTCGTGTGAAAGTAGCACCGGCCGACCCCATAGCTAGGGAAGTAGGTAGGTCGGTAGGTAGGTCGAGAGGCCTGTAGGTAGGTAGGCAGGTAGGTAGATATGTAGGCAGGCAGGAAAGAGAGCAGATTAACAGATAGGTAGGTTGGCTGGCAGGTAGGTATTTGTAGGAAAGAAGCAAGGTAGGTAGGCAGGTAGGTAGGTAGATAGGAGAGAGAGAGAGAGAGAGAGAGAGAGAGAGAGAGAGAGAGAGAGAGAGAGAGAGAGAGAGAATTGGCAGATTTTAATATTAATCGATTCATTATCTTTTAGTGGTTTCCTCTTTAGTGAATGATATCTCCTGTTGAAAGCCACAAAAAAGTCCTTAAATTTTCTCTGCTGCTTGGAAAATAGACTTGGTATGCAGTATGAAGCTCCTCTTATAGCGTCTTTGAGTCAAATTAGTCTAATGTAAAATCGTCTTTCGTGATTTTAAAATATCTTGAGATACGAATTAAGGATATTGCTATTAAAATGCTTCCAGTTAATATATAGCTGTCTATATCATTATTCTTTCCTATTTACGTATTATATAAGGAATATTGAAGATCGGGAAATTGAAAAAGAAGAGAAGTCGCACATAACAGTAGATTTATCATTAGGTGCGAGGTGAAAATGAGTCACGCTTAAATTCACTCATTACTTAAACCATCTAAACCTCGGCCCCACACTAACTTACAGGCAGTACCAATCACACTAACGCTCGATCCACCCACAGGCAGTACCACTCACACTAACGCTTGGATCCACCCACAGGCAGTACCACTCACACTAACGCTCGATCCACTCACAGGCAGCACCACTCCATCAATGTTCTTCAGTTTGTATGAGGTAGCGACAATCCGTGGACTGCCAAGCTTAAAAAAAATGAGAGAGAGAGAGAGAGAGAGAGAGAGAGAGAGAGAGAGAGAGACGGACGCAGCCCTTGTCAAGTGCATCACCATATACTGTTTACCTTATCCACCCACGTGTCCCTTTGTTGTTCAGTTTCCTCGCCATCGTCCGTACCTAGCATTCTCATACACTCAATGACTGCACCATGTCAAGGTATATTCTCTGTGGTCTTGCAAGTTTCCTGCTACTTTCAAACTCAGTCAGGTGTGCCGATCTCACCAAACTGGTTTCATTTTTCTTGAAACTGGTCCAGGATTTTGTCCTTCTGCAGAAGGAAGAATAAGACAATAGTGTGGTTCTACATCCCTTTCACATCACCTTTTTTTTTTTTTGCGTTAATCTCTTGTTACAACTCGGTAATCAAGATACAGAAGGCAACTTTAGGTTAAATTAGAGTAAAATTAGTATAGTTATGTATAGTCTTTCAATGGGACCAGACCATCCAAGCACACACTCATCAATAAACTTTCCTACTGGACATCTCTCTCATATCTCAGTTACATACCCCTTGCAGCAACTTGTCCTCATCATGACATTAGCCGTCTTTTTTCTTTCATGAGGCATTTTACTTTCCACTCCTTCTAACACTTCCTGATCGTTTCTCTTACTGCATCATACTACTTGAACTCTTTCATCGCTTCATGTCTTTCTCCATTCACCAGCACATCCCGTTGCGAGTCACCCTTATTTTCAACAACTATCACATTACTCTTATTCACTCTCAAACATCACCGATCAAAAAGAATTCCTAAACTCTAAACCAGTCTGCCTATATTCCATGCCCAGTTCACAAGCAGCACAACATCATGTTAAAGTATTTTATCTTTCATCATCCCTCACCATCTTCACTTTAATTTTCCTTCCCCCCCAAAATGCCATAACCGTAATTCTTCACACATCATACCTCAGATGCTTGCATCACACATCCCATTCCACTCCAGAAACCGCCCTGTCCTTCAATAACCAAATTTCTTCTCAGACATTATTCTTTCATTCACGTTATCCACCACACTTACCATATTTATTGCTTGAGACGTTTGGCATTATTTGTAATGTCTACAGCCACAGCCTTTTCCCACTCACTGGTAGAGCTCCTGGCATTCAGACTCTTTGTCATATTTCCATAAATATTTCGTTGCAGTCTCTCCACTATACTTCATTATCCCCGCATATAAACAGTGATTAGGAATTGTGAAGATTGTGTGTGGTGTTGCAAGGATGTCAGCTAACAATAGAGGAGGGAACAGCATGGTTGCTATTGTTGTAGTCCTAGGTTTATCTGCAAGTAAACCTGGAGGACTGCAGGCTGGAGATTACCATCTCCTGCAGTCCACCATCCTCCTTTCGGAGTATAGGGAGGGATTTAAGAAGCATTTGAATACAAGTAACCAGACAGCTACACCGCCCAGTTATATCGGTATCACCACTGAAAAGCGTCCCTCTCCAGTAATGAACAGAATGCTGAGACTCGGGAGTAGAAAGAGGAAAGGACGAAGTAGGCAGTGTCGATGAAAGAAGCTTAGAGGAAGGAAAGAGGAATATTAAAAAATAAGAATTATGTAAAGTGATTAGTAACAGCAAGAATGAAACAGTTATTGAAACCAAAGTAAATGAAATTTTTGAACAAACAATGTTTTCGAAAGAAATACGAATATGTAGAGATGACGGTGGCTGAAAAGTATCTTACGGTAGGTATATATGACGAAAAAGAATTAAAAGTTGATTATTAATTAATGAGAAATAAGTAGAAGACTGAGGGGATCATTAAAAACAAACTGTTGAATGAAAATGTCGAGAAAAGTTCAACTGATAAAATAATGTGACTGAGTTTGATGGAGCAGAAAGGATTATACTGTCTGAGGTTGTATCAGTGACAGAGGAAAAGACTACAAAATAATGTTGCGGAAAGAGAAAGAAACCAGTAGTTGATTATTGGGAATTAAACCAGTTGGTGCTTGCAAATAATACTGCACTGACTTATAACTTAACAGCTAAACTTTAGAAGATAGTTTTTGAATTTGGAAGAGTCTGTGAAAGCAGGAAGTTGAAAGATACAAGGAAGAGCCTGGTGATGAGGCGTAATGGAGAGACGGAGCTGAACGATTTGGTAGTAAGTCTCAGTGGGAATATTTAGAGGAAATGAAGTGATTAGACAATATGGGGATGGACACAGCAATACAAAGGAGTGCAAAGGACAGCAATCAGCGACAGACCCAGTAATCCACTCGAGGCTGTTTGTCAGAGAGAAGCAATGCCTATATCTAATCCTATGAGTAGAAGATAAGGATAGGAGCTCAGGAACTTGAAGAAAGTCATAGGATAAGGGAAGGGCAAAAGTATTAGGGATGCTGAAAAGTGTACGACAGGAGAGGTCAGTGTCTGTTAGGGCGAAGAGGGGCATATATGAAAGCACAGTGATGAAAATAGTGCTTTAGCGATGCAAGGCGTGACACTGAATGCTAGATACCTTAAAAGCGTTTATGTGCTGGGGATGAAGTGCGTCAGATCTCTAAGTAGGGTGTGTTGGCATGGCGGGGTAAGAAATAAAAGCATAAGGGAGCAGTGTGGAAAGGGCAAAATAGGTACTGAACAGGTATAGGCTATCGATGAGAGTGAGTGATGTGTGACTGATAGAGAAGTGTACAGATGAGAAGTGGAAGGAGGGAGTGGAAGGCCAGACCTAAGAGAAGATGAAAGTGTGTGAGAGATTTTCAAACATGGAAGTCTAAACATCAAGCAGGGTAGCAGTAGTAGTAATAGTAGCAGCAGTAGTAGTAGTAGTTGTTGTTGTTGTTGTTGTTGTCGTCCAAGGTTAATCTGACATGAAAACTCGGTGGAATGCGGGATGATCCTGTCCTTCTGCAGTCTACAAGTCCCTTTTGGAGGATAGGGAGGGAAATGAGAGACGTTTGTATAACAGGGTAGTGGAGCAACCCATCCCTCTCCAGCACTATCCAGCAGGGTAAGAGGCGTGTACAGAATGCCTTGAGTCTAATGATAAATATAATAACGATAATGACTATAAAAGGGCGCCACAGTGAACCATTTGACCCCATTACCCAGGAGACGCCGTTCTTAGGCTACTGTGAAGATCATATGGCGTCTGACTGAACTTAATTAAAGAACGACATGTCTGGGATGGACGTGTTAACCCTATCGTGGTCACGTTTTCTTCAGTATTATATTCCAGCAAAGGCGAGATTGGTTGATTTAGTAGTGATTGTGTCATGGCGGGCTGGAGGTGTTAACATTACTACCGTCAACCCTTTCGTGGTCGGAAAAACTAGTATTCCCTTCCAACTAACGGCAGACGATTAAATCTGAGCAAGTCATAGGAGCCCAAGAGTTGATAAGAAGAGGCATCTCAAGGGTGAAGGTGTTCATATTGCCTTACACATCCTTGGTCCCCCCGTGCCCCGAAAGGCAGATGGTAGCTGGGTGCTGGGAGGCCTTACAGAGAGGGATAATAAGCAAAGTGTTCATCCTGTTCTGCGTAACGGGACCACCTCGCCGTATTGGGGTCATGACGTAAGCTGGGGAGGAG
>JAGKTI010034034.1:0-11543 GCA_018397915.1 Birgus latro | reverse complement strand
GTTCATAATTTTGTGGTGTTGGTTATATACGTCAAAGCATGAAGATTCATCGGTTTTTACACATATGTACGGATATTTATTTATACTTGTATTCAAATTCAGTACTCCCAGTGCTTACCAGCAAAGGTATTAAAAGAAAAAAAAAGATTTTCGTCAGACACTACGGTTCCTATGGACAGAAGATTGCAGGTGGCAAAGGAACAAACTCGGCAGAGAATCTATGATTTATCTCTCAACTCATGTATGCTGAAAAGTTTCACTGCCTGAGAAGCAAATAATGGTTAATATGTGTCTAAAGCGTTATTATTTATTATTATTTACAGATTATATGCATAAAACTGCTTATATTTCACCAGTCCCAACCATTATAACCATTCTAGAATCTGTTATGTATAAGGTAAATAATTCTTTTTTTTTTTATGCAAGGAAGAAGGAACCAAGGGCCATGGGCCCGCATACTGTTCCTTCCAAGAAAAAGTAAAAACAATACAAAAGAGAGCCAAATTCAAGATCCATTCATTTCGAGATGCCTGGACACACTGCGTTTGAAAGATTGGAGATCATAGGAAGCAGGGAATACAGACAGAGGGAGACAGTTCCAGAGTTGACCAGTTGCATAAATGAAGGACTGGGAGTAACGGTTAACTCTTGCATTAGAGAGTTGGACAGAAAAGGGATGAGAGTTTGTTGCTAGACGGGTACTATGTGCCCGTCGTAGAGGTGGAGGGATGCAAGCAGACAGTTCAGAGGAACAGTGACCATTGAAGTAGCGATAGTAGAGAGATAAAGAAGCAACAGTGCGGCGAAGAGACAAAGGTTGAAGGGAATCAGTAAGAGGAGGAGAGTTAATGAGACGAAAAGCCTTTGACTCCACCCTAATGAGAAGAACCGCATGTGGCGAGCCTCCCCACACATGAGAGTTGTACTCCATACACGGGCGAATAAAACCCGTGTACAAGGTCAACATCTGTGCAGGGGTAAAGAAAGCTCGGAGTCGGCTCAGCACACCTAATCTCTTGGAAGCAGATTTCACAAGAGATGTAATATGTTCTTTCCAAGACAGATCCTGAGAGAATGAAACCCCAAGCATGTTCAAGGATGATGCAGGACTGAGCTGGACATTTTTAAACATTAGTGGGTAATCCTGAGGAAGATTTTGTCGGGTTGATAAGTGTAAGAACTGAGTTTTTGATGCATTAAAAATAACAAGCTTATTTTTACCCCAATCAGAGATATGAGCCAAGTCAGACATTAGGTGTGCCATAACCTCATCCCTTTTTTGTTGAAGTAACTGCTGAGATGGACGTTGCGGAAATCGAATGGAAAGGTGAAGGGTGGAATCATCAGCATATGAGTGGATAGGGTTAGATGTACAGCTTAGAAGGTCATTGATGAATAAAAGAAAGAGAGTTGATGATAGGACAGCGCCATGAGGAACACCACTGTTGATAGGTCTAGGAGAAGAACGATGGCCGTCTACAACAGCAGCTATAGAACGACCAGAAAGAAAGCTAGAGATGAAGGCACAGATAGAAGGATAGAAACCGTAGGAGGGCAGTTTGAAAATTAAAGATTTATGCCAGACTCAATTGAAAGCCTTTGAGATGTCAAGTGCAATGGCAAAGCTTTCGCCAAAGTCCTGAAAGGAGGATGACCAGGAGTCTGAAAGGTAGGTGAGAAGATCGCCAGTGGAGCGTCCCTGACGGAACCCATACTGACAATCAGAACGAAGATTGTGACAGGAAAGATGCTTTAAGATTTTTCTGTTAAGAATTGACTGGAAAACTTTTGAGACACAGGATGTTAAAGCAATTGGACGATAGTTAGAGGGTTGGGAATTGTCACCCTTCTTTGGGGCTGGCTGAATGAGAGCAAACTTCCAGCAAGAAGGAAAGGTACAAGTTGAGAGACAAAGGCGAAAGAGTTTACCTAGGCAGGGTGTAAGCACAGAAGCACAGTTTTTAAGGGCAACAGGAGGGACTCCATCAGGCCCATATGGCTTGTTAATATTGAGGCCAGTGATGGCAGAAAATACATCACCTGAAGATATTTTAATGTCAGTCATGAGGAAGTCAGAGGGGGGATGTGATGGAGGAACAGCACCGGAATCGTCTAAGGTGGAATTGGAGGAGAAAGTCTGAGCGAAGAGATCTGCTTTATCAGCAGAAGAAATAGCTACAGAGCCATCAAAGTAGAAAAGAAGAGGGAAGGATGATGAGGTAATGTTGTTAGAAAGGTTTTTGGCAAGGTGCCGGAAGGAGCGAGAAGAATTTGAGTTGGAGAGTTGGGAACATTTAGCATGGATGAAATTATTTTTAGCAGAGCGAAGAACAGACTTAGGACGATTCTGGGCAGAAATATAAAAAAAGATGTGATTGAGGGGAGTGTTGGCTCCGGTACCTCTTATAGGCCCTCTTCTTTTTGCAGACAGCATTAGAATAAGCGTGATTAAACCAAGGCTTTCTTGCATTAGTCAGAGAATATGAGAAAGGAATGTATGCTTCCACGCCCGAAAGAATAACCTCCGTAATGCGCAACGCACACTCAGGTGGTTCCCGGGCATGGAACCAATATTCATTCCAAGGAAAATCAAAGAAGTTCTGCCTGAGGGCCTCCCAATCTGCAGCTCCAAAGTGCCACAGGTGGTGTTTCTTTGGAGGGTCCACAGGCTGTACCGGAGTGATAGGACAGGTTAAGGTAATAAGGTTATGATCGGAGGAGCCCAATGGAGAGAAAAGATTACCAGTGTAAGCAGAAGGGTTAGTTGTTAGGAAAAGGTCAGGTATGTCGAAACTCTGTCCTTGTCAAGGATACGGGTAGGGTGCTGTACAAGCTGCTCTAGGTCATTAAGAGCAGAAAAGATGTAGGTAGGCTGTTTGAAAATCAGTTATCTGTGACAAGTGATTGCTCCTGGGGCTAAAAAAAAAAAATTCCACCGCTAAATATGCCACTGGAAATTGGCTATATTGTTATAAATGGTATATCATTATCTTTGCTGGTGTTCATACTATAAGATGAGCAAATAAAAACACATAAAACTGATAAGTAAAAGTACAGAAATGCAGTGAGAATAAAGTGTTCAGGAGTAAAACTTACCTTCATATAACTTCCCACCATCTTAGTGCAAAATTTTGACAGCACCTTCCAAGATTTAAGCATATATCTAGATGGAGGATTTCATGAGCTTGAGGATTTTGTGGGATTTCGATACGACCAATAGTAGCCAATAAATCGCAAAAAAACTTTGAAAACTCACAAGTCAGTGTTATCCCCACGAAGGAGGGTAGGGAGTGAGGGGGGAGCCAGGAGGGTATGGAGGAGGGACAGGAAGGGGGAAGAAGTGAGGTTGTGGGCAAGATTATTCCCCTTCTGTCGCGAGGCTGACGGGTGCTTTTACTGTACATTTGCTCATGGCTTGCGGTCTGTTAGATGCTGAGTGGCCATGTGGAAACAGAACTCACTGTGACCAGGTGACTCTGAATGTTTGGTAGAAAGGCAGATGGCCGCTGTCACCGAACATGTACTCATGGATTGCCATCTGTGTTCGATGGTGGTGGCAGTTGGGAAAGACTTTATCCCGGTGGCTGTGGGGCTTTGACATTTGATGGGGATGTGTACAGACGTTTTGACACCACTTGCAGGTTGCAGTTGTATTACTTGGTTGCTGGAGGTTCGTTGGGAGTGATCGAATGAGCGCATGACTTTGACCATTCAGTACAGGAACAGACGGATATTTTAGCTCTGGTTGTGGGTTATGAACTACTTCCCAATCACGGCTTGAGCCCAGCGGCCATGATAACGATTGGTTGAACATATCGGCTGGCCAGTCGAAGTTCTCAGAGACTTTTACGTTCGGATAATTGCAAGTAAATTTGGATAATGGTTTATTAGAGCCAAGGTCCAGTGTCCGGATAATGAACACGTCCAGATACTGCTTGTCTGGATAAATGAGGGACTACTGTACAGACTATCCTTGTCTAACACGGTTTCCACTAACACTAAAATGGTCGTAACATGGTACAATTTTCTGGAATCACTGTCGCTTATAATGTGTCCATTCATGAAGCTGACATGGCTATTTGAATCAGCCAGGCAGTGATGAGATGAATTATAGGAGCGTTGCCTTGCCAACGGGCATCATCTACCTCCCAGCCAATCAGAGGAAATGAAGTGATCAAGCAGATATTACATGTTTTCAACGTCAACAGTCGTATGCACACCGAACGAGTGAGTCGACGTAAACAGTTACTCATCACTCGCTACTTTGCCAGACGAGCTGCTGCTGAACTCTGGGAAGAGGATATCCAATGCCAGCAGGAATAAGAAGCCATGGGTAACATAGATGATGATATGAGAAGTGTTATAAGTGCTATTGACTTTGAAGGATTTTAACCAGTGTTCTCCCCTCTACCTCCTCTCTGGCATAGTGTCTCCTCTTATCCTCCCATAAGGTAAATAAAATGTGGCTTTTAACTGTAATAATACCCTTTTAAAATTTTTTGAACCATATTAATGCTCTAGGAGGTTAAAATTGAGGGGTATAAAAAAAATTGCACCACAGAGGGGGAAAAAGTGGACTTTGGGCAGGGGTACGGAAGGAAATAGGGGGTTTCAAGAGTCCCTGTGACATGAAATTTCTCTAACACGGTATTGGTGTGGAAGTAACTAACCGTATTAGACAAGGACAGACTGTACATACTTTGAGGGACTGTGGGATAGCATTATGTTGATTTTTAGGGGGATGGTGCTTGAGTCGACCCTCCATTTCCCGTACCCCGAATTTCCGGATTTCGGATTTCTTGGACATGGGCTAAGGCCGGACAATATTATCAAATGCCAGACAAATGCCCGTACAAGTCCGGGATTCTTACAAAAGTCCAACCATTATTCTCTTTTAAAACTATAAGCAGGCTGCTGGACAACTCAGTATAATTTTAGCAAGGTTTTGACTCGATAAACATCTTTTGTAAAACAAACAAGAAGATACTGTATTTTCATACATGAAAAGCATCATGGCCACCATCCTGCTTCACCCCACCAGTTCCTTTTAACTCGTGGCAATATCCCATTTGCCTCTTACGTTTCTCAAATGCCACTATAAATAATTTATTGCATAACACAGTAAAATTTAAGGAAGGCTTGGACACAATAAAACTCATAAGTAATAAACAAATATTTTCTTACAGACAGCGTCAATGGGATCCATTCCTAGTCACTTAGCTCGCCAGACTCAGTGCGACTAAATACCGAATTGGCACTTTTCATTGGAAAATATTTTAATTTTTTCACCACAGAGGCTCATGCACACTTAATTATCTGAAATCCGCCAAAAATATTGTTAATATAACGTATTTTAAAAATTAGGTTTCAGAGCTAAAATGCGCCAATGTAAGCAGATATGTCCCCTTCAGATCGTCAGCATGCCTTGACAGACTTCTACTTTGCATAAATATTTATTCTGAGTACAAAATAAATGTATCTCCATTGTAAATTGATATTTTTACAAAAAAGTCAGTCAATGCAAGTTGTTGGGCTAGAGGCAAAACACTTCTGCCAACTTAGAAATTTTTTCTCTGAATCCTGATTTTCTATTAATAATTAAATTAAGACAAATTTTTGACTGAATTTCATATAATTAGGTGTGCAAACCTATGTGGTGAGAAAGATTAAAATACTGTATTTTCCAATTAAAATTGCCGATTCGGTTCAAGATCGAGACCACATTCGATGATTGTGTGTTTGTATCTCAGTCAGTTGATCAAGTGGTTGGCTTACCTTGTAGTGTTCCATTCCTTGTTCATTTTCCCCTTTTTCCACAGCTTTCTGATCTTCTTCTATAATATCCTTTACATTCTTGTCAACAACTGACTAGCCAACACTCTTAGGGTTGTAGGTAGTAAAATACTGTTGTTGTGTCAGTTATTATTGTTATTGTTATTGTGTCAATGTTATTTTATGTACTGTGTATGTTATGTTGGTATACAGTAGGTAGCCTACATTCTAGAATAGCCTACAATATCGGAATAATTGCTGGACAGCATTGGAGAATTTGGACAAGGTAAGGTAAAACTCCGGAGAATGGTATGTGGGGCTGGAATTTTGTGATTCCCGGACTTTTGGGGTTCCCGGAGTGGTCCCCCCCGTTTAGTCCAGGAAATGGGGGGTCGAGTGTATCATACTCTACACAGGAAATTTTGTCCTTCTTGCTTTGATAAGTATAATACAGTACCCATAAATAATTAGAGATTTTTTTTTTTCTCACGTTTGTTTTTATTTATTTTTATTGGTTCAAATGAAACGTTTTTATGTTTCCATTGTTTTAATGATCACTTTATTGGAAATGCCTTATCTTGCCATTTTTCAACCCCATCCCCCATTCCCACGGTGAAAAAAGTCATTTCTGACAAAAAAGAATTTAAAAATTAATCGAAACAAATGATAACTCACAAAAAAAAAGAAAAAAGCCATGGCAAAACCAGGGTCTGTATTTATCATTAGCTGGGAACATTCACAAGGGGCCTGGTGAATTCGCAAGCATGAGAACTGTTCACAAATTTTTGAATGACCGTAAGAGTTATTCATCAACCTTGTGAAGTGCTTCTAATGCTGTGGACTCACCCCAGCGGTGTGGCAAGTCTGCTCGCAGTGCGGGCATCTTTTAACCAGCCTCATACCGACCACTTTTTTACCCAACCCACCCTCAGAACCCAACTGATTTTCGATTTTTTGTTTTTTTGGCTCAAACCTCCACTTTTGGTGAGAACAATGGAAAGTCACCAAGACGGTGCTTACCTACGCTCAGAAGTGGTCAGGACAAGTATGCCTCTGTGCACCTGGGCCTCGTACTCTATGAAGGCACGGTGCAGGTGCTGCATTTTCTATGTTGGGGTAACTACTCCAAACCACCCATGATACATAAATAAACACTTATTAGGTCAAAATTTCCATGTACTAAAAGAATATAGTGGTCTTCAAACAAAAATGTAGGCGATATAAGTGTAGGTTCATTATGGGAACACCTGAAAATCACCAATTTCTGTCACATTTCACTCCCTGAGACTGTTGTTTCAACTTACATTCTATTTCTCAGCTTACATTATACTTTTCTACAATCATTATATCATTTTCAACTTTCTATAACACTTATATTGTCAGGCTTTACTATTACTTGTGAGCTTAATATTATTGCATATTGACATGCCTTACTGTAATATTGAGCGTGATATTCTCGCAAGCACAGAGTATTCCTTTTTTATTTTCAACTTGGAGTATAGTTTTCCACAAAGATTATACCAATTTTCAACTTTTAAAATTGTTATCACATATTGACAGGCCTCACTATTATAGTGTGCGTAATGTTATTGTATATTTGCATGCCGAGCATGATATTCTCACAAGCACACAGTATTACAGTGTATTTTTCAACTTCCATTATACTTTTCCTCAAAGATTATTACCATTGGTAGCGCATATATTACATGATTTGGTATTACAGTGAGTGTGATATTCTCTCAAGCACACAGTATTGCATTCTAGTTTCCAACTTTCAGTTTACTTTTCTACAGAGATTATTACCATTTTCTAACAGTTATCACATATATTCCTGACTTCACAGTATCACATATTCTCTGTCCTTACCTGGAGTATACAGGTATACCAATAGTATCAGTAATATAGCAGAGTGTGATACTGCTTGAAGCAGGGCTCAAGGCAGAAGCCGACATTACACTCAACATACTCGTACCTCGTGTCTCGTCAGCCAGTGCTTCTTCTGGTGGTTGAGCTGCTGCACACATGACAGTGGTACTGTGGTCTGGGGCGGTTTGCTGTCGGGGAGATGGTGGTGGGAATGTGGCATCCTGTGACGCGTAAGGGCATCTGGCCGGCAGTAACAGTGCGGGTGCTGGGGTGGAGCCTTTCCTCTGCATATTTAACGATGATCTTTCGGGACAGCTTTCGCACAATCCCCTCAAAGGCCTTGAATTTTCCTGTTGTCAAGGCATGGAGGTAGTGCCAGTTAAGGACCGTGATATGAAGAGTTTCTTGTACCACTTCATCATGGTCCTGGCACATTCCACACTGGAAATCATGGAGTCAGACTGGTCCACCTGCCTTATTTTCTCATTGTAGTCCACTACTGACTCTGGTTTCCAGATGTGGGCCCTCCTTTGGCCGGTGTATTCCACGGAGTCTGTGCGGTGCATCAGGGGGCGGTGTATAGTGGACAGGAGGGAAACTTCTCTCTTGTGATTCCATACAATGGCAAGGATGTTGTTTGCCCTGAAGAAAACCACCTCATTCCTGTCGAGTTGCACCACATGATGGCGGTTTCTCTTGACAGTGCCACAGACTCTAGTGTCATGAAGGTGGAGGCATTGAATGAGAAGAGGGCTAGTGTACCAGTTGTCCAGGTACAAGACGTGACCACGATGAAGATATCATTGTCTTTACCACAGCCCCTGAGAGTCTTATACTCCGATCTTCTGTTATGTCTGTCTGTGCACCGGTGTACAAGACTATGTCTTGCACATAACCAGTTTTACAGTCACACATAACAAAGATCTTGAACCTAAAATGGTGTCTCTTGCTGGATATATACTGGCAAAAGGAAATATTGCCTCTCCACAGCACAAGACTCTCGTTTATGACGAGGTCTTTGTAAGGATAAAATGACGAGCGGAATGTTTCCTGTAGGTGATCAAAAACAAGATTATTTCTCCTCATTTTATCTGTGTTGTTTGCATTTGTAGGGTTGTCTGCATCATAAAAGTGGAGGCGGCTCAGCATGTACTGAAACCTATTCCAACTCATTACTTTACTGAAGAAAGGTGTGTAAGTAATGGGGTCAGTAGACCAGTAAGCTGGAATTTGTCCTTTCCGTACTATACCCATCAACAGAACCAAGGCAAAAAATAGGAACATCTCACTTACTGTGACTGGGTAACCATAGCACTGTGAGTGCCTGCTCATTGTCCCCTGACACTCACTTTCACTGTGCATTCTCCCAGCGAAGATGTTAGTCTGCTCCACTATACTCTTCATGAACTCCTCAGAGAAGTACAGTTGGAAGAAATCCATCCTGCTGGAGCCTTCGTGGAGCAGTGCAGCCGGACCACCATTCCTCTGTGAAGGGGTGAATCGGGTGAATCGTGGGTTCAAAATCACTCTCGTCTTCCCAGACCCACAACACATCACCGTCTCCAGCGTCATCACCATCGTCAGGGTGTGGAGGAGAGGGTGGTGGGGGTGGTTGAGGAGGTGGAGAGCAGCGCCCTTCCCCACTCGCAGTCCTCTTCTCTCTCCCTTTTCCTTTTCCCTTAGCCTTCCCTTTCGCCCACTTCCCCATATCATAGGGCTGTGAAGAGGAAGCGCGGGAATATTGCGGGGCGAAAGATGTGGCGCTGCTTCCAAGCACGTCACCTCGCCGCCTAGGTGCACCACGTGGGAGCGAAAAACCTCCCTCCCTAACACCACCACTTTTTCACTACTCCTCACTGCCGCCCCTAAACTTCTCCATCCCAAGACAAACAAACAGGCCCATACCTTATACGCCGCCTTGCTCCTTCCCTTGCATTTGGCGAGATGCACCGTGAGCCCAACTATGTGGCAACACCACGTCCACGTGCTCCATCCTCATCGTTGTCCTCGTCCTTGTCCAACCCTTCGCACAGAGGCTGGAGAGAGGTGTATCCATGTCCTTGTGGTCTAGCCTGACTGCCTGACGATAGGTAACATACCGCCGCTTCCTAGGTGACAGTACCTCCTCGTCACTGCTACTTGTCTCCTCATCTGGAAGCACGTAGTCTTTGTCCCAGACATCGTCGCCAGGAGGTGAATCACTATCTCCAATGAATTCCTCGGCTGGGTAGGTGTCAAGGACAGCTTGAATTTCCTCAGAGAGACCTCGGCACGCCATGTCTGTCCCGGGTCACTGCTGCAAGGTGAGTGGCCGAGTCACAGGTGAGTGCGGGTCACACGGGGTCCTGGAGTGTCCCCACCTGGCGGCAGCTAGAGGAAGGTGTCACGCGTCTATGTACCAAAAATCACCCGCAAATCTTGAAAAATGTGCAAACGATGGGCCTTTCAATAGGAGCGTTCGCAGTAAGGAGTGGTTACTAGATACCACCAGAATTTTTAATTTCTGATTTTATTTTGTGTACAATGCATAATTCTTACATACGGGTGTTTTTTCATGAAAATAAAATGTACAAATTTTTCTCATTCATTTAAGGTGTGTCTGGTGCCTAATAATGAGGTTACAAAATATTTTTTGATATTGTTCATAATTTTGTGGTGTTGGTTATATACGTCAAAGCATGAAGATTCATCGGTTTTTACACATATGTACGGATATTTATTTATACTTGTATTCAAATTCAGTACTCCCAGTGCTTACCAGCAAAGGTATTAAAAGAAAAAAAAAGATTTTCGTCAGACACTACGGTTCCTATGGACAGAAGATTGCAGGTGGCAAAGGAACAAACTCGGCAGAGAATCTATGATTTATCTCTCAACTCATGTATGCTGAAAAGTTTCACTGCCTGAGAAGCAAATAATGGTTAATATGTGTCTAAAGCGTTATTATTTATTATTATTTACAGATTATATGCATAAAACTGCTTATATTTCACCAGTCCCAACCATTATAACCATTCTAGAATCTGTTATGTATAAGGTAAATAATTCTTTTTTTTTTTATGCAAGGAAGAAGGAACCAAGGGCCATGGGCCCGCATACTGTTCCTTCCAAGAAAAAGTAAAAACAATACAAAAGAGAGCCAAATTCAAGATCCATTCATTTCGAGATGCCTGGACACACTGCGTTTGAAAGATTGGAGATCATAGGAAGCAGGGAATACAGACAGAGGGAGACAGTTCCAGAGTTGACCAGTTGCATAAATGAAGGACTGGGAGTAACGGTTAACTCTTGCATTAGAGAGTTGGACAGAAAAGGGATGAGAGTTTGTTGCTAGACGGGTACTATGTGCCCGTCGTAGAGGTGGAGGGATGCAAGCAGACAGTTCAGAGGAACAGTGACCATTGAAGTAGCGATAGTAGAGAGATAAAGAAGCAACAGTGCGGCGAAGAGACAAAGGTTGAAGGGAATCAGTAAGAGGAGGAGAGTTAATGAGACGAAAAGCCTTTGACTCCACCCTAATGAGAAGAACCGCATGTGGCGAGCCTCCCCACACATGAGAGTTGTACTCCATACACGGGCGAATAAAACCCGTGTACAAGGTCAACATCTGTGCAGGGGTAAAGAAAGCTCGGAGTCGGCTCAGCACACCTAATCTCTTGGAAGCAGATTTCACAAGAGATGTAATATGTTCTTTCCAAGACAGATCCTGAGAGAATGAAACCCCAAGCATGTTCAAGGATGATGCAGGACTGAGCTGGACATTTTTAAACATTAGTGGGTAATCCTGAGGAAGATTTTGTCGGGTTGATAAGTGTAAGAACTGAGTTTTTGATGCATTAAAAATAACAAGCTTATTTTTACCCCAATCAGAGATATGAGCCAAGTCAGACATTAGGTGTGCCATA
>JAGKTI010034032.1:0-11543 GCA_018397915.1 Birgus latro | reverse complement strand
AAAATCCGAAATTGCTCGGGACTGGGGGGGATTGGAGGTAAGAAATTTTAAACCATCTTTCCTATCACAACCTTCTTTCTGACTGTCAGTATGGGTTCCATCAGGGATGCTCCACTGGCAATCTTCTCACCTACCTTTCAGACTCCTGGTCATCCTCCTTTCTGGACTATGGCGAAAGCTTTGCCATTGCACTTGACATCTCAAAGGCTTTCGATCGAGTCTGGCATAAATCTTTAATTTCCAAGCTGCCCTCTTACGGCTTCTATCCTTCTATCTGTGCATTCTAGCTTCCTTTCTGGTCGTTCTATAGCTGCTGTTGTAGACGGCCATCGCTCTTCTCCTAGATCTATCAACAGTGGTGTTCCTCAGAGTTCTGTCCTATCACCAGCTCTCTTCGTTTTATTCATCAATGACCTTCTAAGCTGTACATCTAACCCTATCCACTCATACGCTGATGACTCCACCCTTCACCTCTCCATTCATTTCCCACAATGTCCATCTCAGCAGTTACTTCAACAAACAAGAGATGAGGCTATGGCAAACATAATGTCTGACTTGGCTCGTATCTCTGACTGGGGTAAAAATAATCTTGTTGTTTTTAATGCATCAAAGACTCAGTTCTTACACCTATCGACCCGGCAAAATCTTCCACAGGAGTACCCACTGATGTTTAACTCCTCCGTGGCCGGCGGTGGCGTCGTATGACGCTTGGCCGATCAATGGCCGGTGGCGACGTTTGAGCACGGTCTATAAAAATCTACGAACATTTTTGGGAAGTGAATGAATGTTCTCAATGTCTTCAGACTGACCTACACTACACTCCCATACACCCCATCAAGCAGTTCAGAGCCTGTTGCTGTTATGAGTGGATTTTCGATTTTTTCACTCCCAGCCATGCCTAAACAAGCACAACTACACCCATTATCTCGACCCAGGCAGAAAATATCATCTTTTGTCCTCTTTTGCAAAACACACACAACCACCTGTTTATGATTATGAACTAATACAGGCACAAACAAAAAAGACATGATAAGTGAAAAATACATTTTTGTCTTGGTATCTTCACCTATTTGCTCAGGTTTGTTGTAATGGTTTGGATCATTCGATACAGTGCTACTTGTAGAAAACTGTGAAAACTTGCGGGAAGTAAACGAATATCTGGGACATGAGACTGACCTTCAGTTCACCCTCTCACCCTCTCTCAGACTCTCAGTTCACCACCTGCTGCCATGAGGATTGGATGTATGATTTTTTCGCTCATGACCATGCCTAAAAACACATTGTTACACCTATTATCTCGACCCACACAGAAAATATAATCTTTTTCCTCCCTTGCAAAATACACACAACCACCCAGTTTACAAGACAGCAACATATATTGCAAGTGTAACAAGGTAAAATGATAAAGGTGAACGTGTTATCATGAAAAAAATACGTTTTCCCTCGCCTGTAAACGTATTTATTTCTGCTTTGTCTCCGTATTCGTAATAATTAGACTTATTCGTTGTTTTGAAACTCCATTACGTTTATAGTTTTAGCCATGCACGTCGTGTGGGACCTGGAAGTTACGACTCAACTTCCGTATTGCTGATCGGATCTGACCCTCCACTTTCATCTCCCGTGGGAGAGCCTAGCCTAGTAAGACATGCAGTTTTCTCATTTAGAACTGAAAATTCAACCCTTTCACTCCCTTTTCCAAGCATGGGCAAAACAATAACATAAAAAATAACTCGAAACTACCATAAACATAATCTATATGAAATAAGTGAAAAAAATCTTTTTTTTTTTTTTTTGTCAGCCGTTCCTAACATATTATGTACTGAAATCATTCGATATCATCATATCTAATATATCTGCATCATTTCAGCATCATTTGCATTGTTTTTTTTTTTTTTTTGGTGTGAAAAAACAAACACCTGAGAAGTTGCACCGGGGCATAATGTATCAACGGCGGATATAGGTTGCCGATATTTCTGCAACTTTCGCACTCCATTACAAGCCACAGAATGAGTGTAGGAAGCTGGGATTTGCACTGTTAGGTGCATCTGAACTTTCCCTTCAATTTGGCAAGAAAAAAAGAATCGATTTTCGAAAGTTAAAAAAATGGCCCCCGCGTCAGCATGGGGTGCACGAAAAATTCCACCGCATGGGCCACGGAGGGGTTAATAATATCCAGCTTAATCCTGCTTCATCCTTGAACATGCTTGGGGTTTCATTCACTTGTGACTTATCTTGGAAAGATCACATTAAATCTCTTGTAAAATCTGCTTCCAAGAGATTAGGTGTGCTAAGCTGACTCCGTACCTTGTTTACCCCTGCACAGTTGTTAAGGTTATACACGGGTTTTATTCGCCCCTGTGTAGAGTAGAACTCTCATGTGTGGGGAGGCTCCACACATAGAGCTCTTCTCAATAGGGTGGAGGCAAAGGCTTTTTGTCTCATCAACTCTCCTCCTCTTACTGGCTCCCTTCAACCTTTGTCTCTTTGCCACACTATTGGATCTTTATCTCTTTTCTATCATTACTTCAATGGTCACTGCTCCTCTGAACTGTCTGCTTGCATCCCTCCACCTCTAAGACGGGTGCGTAGCACCCGTCTAGCAACAAACTCTCATCCCTTCTGTCCAACTCTGTAATGCAAGAATTAACTGTTACTCCCAGTCCTTCATTTATGCTACAGGTCAACTCTGGAACTGTCTCCCTCTGTCTGTATTTCCTACTTCCTATGATCTCCAGTCTTTTAACCTATCACGTCCCGACCGATTTCTCACCTCTGATACCCCCCAGTATTTGAGCAATTTCGGATTCTTTTTTTCCCCAAACCTTCGCTTTTGGTGAGAAACATCGAGAATTCATAGAGAAATCGCTCTCCTGAGGCTATAAATCGTGCTACAGGTGATGAGTCAGCCTTACATTTTCTGTCTTTCTCAGGGTACCTGGCTAAAGAAAACGAACTATGGAAGGGTTAACTAATTCAAGCCACTTTAAATTACGTATTTATTTATTTATTTGGGACGAATTTATGTGTAGTACAAGACTATATTGGTTTTCACACATTTATATAAGCAATAGAAGCATTGTTCAGTCACCAAACACATCCACATATGGCACCTTCCTTTATGACATTACCACCTCATCACTTCTGTTTGTTTCTCGCTCTAGCTTCTTTATTTCTTTGTCCTCCACCTCAGGAATCACTTTCACCGTGAATTTTGTCATTGGAGAGACCGTGGGGCAAGATGTCTTTACTGGCCAAGTCAATGCTAACAGGTGAATTGCCAAGTGTGGGGGGGAGGGGGATCAGGTGGGGCCAGGCAGTATCCCCATTTGACAGCAGATAGAGGAAGGTATCCCACATATACCTACCAAAAATCACCCATGAAACTTGAAAATTGTGAAAATTATGACCCTTGCAATTGCGCGACGTACCCGTACGTCGATGGGTGTAGCTGTGACAAAACATCGCGACGTACCGATACGTCGATGGGATGCCTCGGGTTAAACGCAGTGTGTTCAGGCATCTCGAAATGATCGCATCTTGAATCTGGCTTTCTCTTGTATTGTTTTTGTTTTTTCCTTGGAAGGAATGGTTGCAGGCTCCGGCCTTTGGTTCCTTCTCCCTAGCATTAAAAAAAAAAAAAAGACGCCTTAATCCCATAAGGGGTGGCCACAAACAAATCGCCTCCATGTCACTCTGTCCCCTGCCATTTTACTGCCCTGCTCCCAGCTCACACCCCCATCTCTCATATACCTCTCCACTCCATCCCTTCATCTCATCCTTGGTCTCCCCCTCCCTTTCCACCCCTCCACCTCACTCACATACACTCTCCTCATCAGTCTCTCACTCTCCATCCTCTCCACATGCTCAAACCACCTTACTGTGTTCTTCCTAACGCTTCCTATCACATCCACATCCACACTACAATGCTCCTTCACTTCCTCATTTGTCAGTCCGTCTCTCCATGTGACTCCACATGCTCCTCTCAAATATCTCATTTCCACTGTCCTCACTCTTGACTTCTGTCCCTCCAACAGGGTCCAAGCTTCACTTCCATATGTTAGAGTTGGTATCACAATACTGTCATGTAGGAGCTTCTTCACTTCCATGCTCACTTCCCTCTTTCTTATCACTGCTTTCAAGGAACCAGTAACCTTCCTTCCCTGCTGCACCCTCTCAAGCACATCACCCTCTAAACTTCCATTCTTACTCATCACACTACCCAAGCACTTAAATGAACTCACATCCTCCATATCCTCCCCATCCAATTTCACTGTACATTCACTGACTTCACTTCTCTCAAAGAGCATCACTTAATTCTTCCCTACATTCACCTTTAGATTCCGTTTCGTACACACTCTCCCAAATTCATCTACCAAGCTTTGCAGCTCCCCTTCGTCTTCACTTAACAACACAGTGTCATCTGCAAACAACAGTACAGAGAGTTTCCAAATACTGCCCTCTCTCACTAGGGCCACTCCAGCATCCACTGCCCTACCTTGTATCTCTTTTATAACCCCATCCATATACAGATTGAACAGCCACGGAGACATAACACATCCTTGTTTCAAACCAACCTTCAAATGCAAAAATTCACTCAGTTCTCCATCCACATGCACTGCAGCCTTAGCACCCTCATACATACTCTTCACGACCTGCAACAACTTCCCATCTATTCCATATATTTTTAATACTTTCCACAATCCTTGTCTATCCACCCAGTCATATGTTTTCTCCAAATCCATGAAGGCTGCATGCAACTTCTTTCCCTTCTCTAGAAACTTTTCCACGAAAAATCTAAGACTGAATATCTGATCTACACAACGTCTTCCCTTCCTAAAACCTCCCTGTTCTTCTCCCACTAATTCCTCTGTTATTTCCCTAACTCTGTCAATAAGTATCCTACCATATACTTTTCCTATTACACTAAGAAGGCAAATGCCCCTATGATTACCACACACTTCTTTTTCCCATTTTCCTTTGTACAGGGGAATAATTATACCTGACTTCCAATCCTTCGGGACTCTACCTTCCTCCCAGGCCAAACACATTTTCCCCCCCAAAATAACATTACCTATTAAACATACCCATATAGAAAATAAAATAGTGACTAGGCATCTCTCTCTCTCTCTCTCTCTCTCTCTCTCTCTCTCTCTCTCTCTCTCACACACACACACACACACACACAGGATGTATGGAGGGGGGTAGGAGTAGGGAATTAAGGTATGAGAAGAAGAGAGTACAAAGAGGGGAAAAGGAGGGAAGAGAAGACAGGAGAAGAATGGAAGACAGGAGAGACAGAAGGAGGGAAGAGAAATGAGAGAGGTAAAGAGGGACGAAAAAAAAGTACGAGGCAAGGAAGTGTCAAGAGGGGGGACAGAGAGAACAAAGAGTAGACAAGGAGCAGGGGGAAAGATACATTACAGAGCACTGAAAAAGAAGGGAAAAAATAGGTAAAAAAAGGAAGGATGAGGCAGCAGAAAGGGGAAGGGGAAGAGTTTGGAGAAGGGAGATTGAAATAAGGGAGAACACGGAGGGAATAGAGAAATGGAATGATGGGGAAATCTAGGAGGATGGAAGAGACAGCAGAGAGGGAGGCAGTCGCAAATGAGCAGGGAGGGGGTTTGGAAGCAGGAGAAAGAATAGAGAAGCAGGCAAAGGGCAAGGAAGACGGAGTGTACTGAGGGAACGCAAGAAGATATGGAAGTCTGGGTAAGAGGGAGGGAGAAGGAAAACGAGAAAAGGGAAGAGAGAGGTAAGCAGAGAGGAATACAGTGTACAAAGTGTAAAGTAAAATGAATTATAAAGGAAAGAAAACAACAACAGACCTAAAGTTCCTTTCAGGGCTGTTTCTTACAGAAAGGACTATAACTATTATAACTAATTCTGTGTGCTGAAGATAAGTATGGCAAATCAGTCGGGAGGCATGAAATGGGACGAAGATGAAGACTGAGAGAGCGATGAGGGAAAAGGAGAAGGAGTGTAGAAAGAAGAAAGCTATGTAGGTAGTACAGAGAAATGAAAAGGAGGAAGATAAGGGGGTGGGGGTAAGAGGAGACAGGTAAGGAGAAAGGAGATGAAAGAGAATGTAGAGATAAGTCGGATGTAGGTAAGGGAAGAGGGGGATGAGGAGGGAAGTGGGAGGAGGGAAGGGAAGGAGGAAACTCATAAAGCCACTCCTCTTCCTTCTACGTCGGCTGGCATATTAAATTTCTCTCCCATTATTTCTCCGCCTAAGGCTACGAGCAAATCCATTAGTTCCCTCTCCCTTACATCACTTTCCACTAGCCTTCGGACAACCCCCCGTAAACCCCTCAGAAGTAGTGCAATATCCCTAAACATCACTCAAAAGCACGCACAAAATACTACATATCTAAAATCCAACACGCAGTGCTTTCGTGTTACATAAACCAGTATATCAGATACCCATCCCTTTTCATCTCGCTCCATAAAACTTCGGACACATCCACAAAATCCCAGTACAGTAGCCTATAATCCCTTGCAAAGTAGCCTAAACACAAAATCACCCACCAGTTGCCCAAAACACAAAAACTAGGTCAAACCAATATAACACAATAGGAGCTTTAAAAGTAACCCACAAATTAAACAAAATCCCTTAATCTTCGCCTTAAGACAAAGCAGCTCATATTTAGCATAAAAAAGTAAAAAAAATAATAATAATAAGTCATAGCTGCCATGGAATAAAAAAAAATCTCAAAAACAGCTAACCATAAATAGTCTCTCGCACTTAGCCTAATACCACACAAGTAAAACACACAATGCCACAAATATAGCAAACCCTTATTTTTTCTGTGTCCAACTTCACAGCCTGCTCCCAAGGCCCAGAGGTCCTTCTACGTACCATACACCTCTACATGTCACCACTTTGGAGCTAACACCCACCGTCCATATTGAATACATGCTAGGGCTATCTCATGCAGGACTGGTGTACTGGTATTAGCGGAGGCATTTTTACATGTCGGCAGGTCTTCTGGTAGATCAGTAAAGTCTGCATTTTATGAAATCCACATCCTTAAACTGTTCCCTGCTCCAGCCGGGATTCGATCCTGGACCCGGTAGGACTGCAGGCCACCTCTTAGTCTCTACCGATTGAACCACCGCCTAATAAGTTGCCTAATAAGCTAAAATACCAGTGTGACAGCGATCTTTTTATCGATTCACAAGCTTTCAGACTTCCAGCAGAATTCCTTAACAGTTGTCTTTATGAAGTTAGAGATGATCTACAGTCTGAAAGGTAGCTCGTTCGATCCCAGAATAATACAGGGAACGTCTGAACTTCGTTATAGCAAACTGTAGGCTACTGATCTTCCACAAGGCCCATCATAGAACATAAAAAAACGACCCTTCTAATACCCTCACACCGGCCCTCGATGAGACAGTCTTAGCGTACATATGATATGGACAGTGGGTATCAGTTCCTATATGANAGCCACCCCAGACAGCAATTCAACGTGAAACTTTCCGAACTGGCTGGGTTACATTAATCGTCTTGCTACTAAAGACACTTATGTTGCTGAAAATATCGTCATGAGGAAGCAAGCATAAACACAAACGAGACACCCTACAACACTGCAACGCTAACACAAATGGTCATCATTTCCTGCTTCATCAAAAACCGAGGACCCGTACACACCTTCGCGGATTCAGTTTTTATTATACAGGCATCAGTTTAGAAATATGGTTGGCAGTCAGTCGACATCTATATTTTCAGAAAGCTTTCCACGGCTTCTCAAGAAAAGCACCTCCACCCATTATTCTTCGTTTCCGTCTCCATTATCTCCCCACCCTATATTCTTCAATCGTCCTATTAAGTGATACTTTACTTTTTACTTCGTTTATGATCTTAGCCACCCCCCCCCCCCCACACACCCCCTTCACGTTTGCCTCAATATTATCACTGACACTCATCAACTTCCCCTTCCATTTCCACCTTCATAGTTCCATGCTTTCTTTTTTTCCCTTCCAAGCTGCGTTTGGCTACCGATCTTCTTTCATGTCAACTACAGTCTTCGTTCCGTTCTACATACCATTTTCTTCTAGCTCGTATCTTCTCCCCAACATCTTTCCTTTCTATCTCCACACTTTCTCTCTTCTCATTTTTTTTCCTTAGGCTGCTACTGGCTACTACTGATTCTTCCATCTCTTCTTTCATCCTCTCCACTCACATTCTTCAAGGCCTCACTTCAACACCTTTTCGGTTTTCATTTTTCATGCATTTTCTAACATGCTTTCCCTCTTCCACCTCTCTCTCTCTCTCTCTCTCTCTCTCTCTCTCTCTCTCTCTCTCTCCTGTTCCTTATTTTCATACGCTTCCTTCCTTTTCCATCCATCTCTTCTGCTATCACTTTTCCCGTCCCACATTTTCTCCCATTCATCGTCTTTTATCACCCATCCCCTCACTTCTTGTAGGCTTCATCTTCCTCCCACAGATCTCTTTCTCTTTCCCACATTTACTGTGTCGCCAATTCCCTTCATTTTTTTTTCCAGTCATCATAATAAACCCATTATGGTATTCCCTCCTGCCCGTACACCTTCCTTTATCATTTCCCTGGTGGCTTTCAGGTCTCACCATATTTTAGTATTCTTATCTCCTATTTTTCTGACCGTCCCATTTAAAACCATCATTATAATTTTCCAGCCATCATTTTCTTTCAGGCACAACCCTTCATCCACCACCACCACGATTATCATCATTATCATCATCGTCTTCCAAATTGTTACTCATCGCATTTTCTCTCATACCTGATTTTTCACACACAGTATTCACCATTCTCAACACAAGTTCCCACCTCAGTCCCATTTAGTCATCATCATCATCATCATCCCTACAGCTCTACCCATATTCTGGCATTTTTCATCACCCCACCATCACATTCCTCTGCCATCTCCATCTTTCTCCAGACAAACAGAAGTGAAGGTTAAATATATCATCTTCCTTTTCTCCCTCCTCGTCCTAACCTGCTTAATCTCTCTCTCTCTCTCTCTCTCTCTCTCTCCGTGTCCATCTTTCTCCGCCTCTGCACAGACAAACAGAAATAGAGGTTAAATACATCATCTCTCTTCTCCCACTCCTCCTCCTAACCTACTTAATCTACCTCTCTCTCTCTCTCTCTCTCTCTCTCTCTCTCTCCTTCATCTTCTATCATCGTATCTGTCGTTTCTCTTTCGCTCTTTCTCCCACTGTCCATCCCTATCTCTCTCCTTTTTCTCCATTCGCCGGCTTCTCCTCTCCCTCCCTTTCTCTCTCCCTTTCCTGGATTCTCAAAACGTCATAATTATCAACATCAGCATTATCATCATCATCATCATCATCAGCCTGAGTCACCCACTGTAGGACAAAGATCTCTCTCACCTTTTCAACTCAAACCTGTTAACTGTCACCGTCAGTTTGTTCCATGCATTTCCATACTTCTTCATTCCCTAATTCATGGAAAGAAGCCAAAATAGACACAGTTCCAAAGAAAGGAAGTTCCTCTGACCCCTTTGATAACAGACCAATAGTTGTAACATCTTCTCTTGGTAAAATATTTGAAATTGTAATTAATAAGCACATAGTCAAACATCTTTAATCCAACAGCTTAATTGGTGATAGACAATATGGTTTTCCCCAAAAAAGATCCATCATTGATATACTCAGTCTCCTGACTCATACCATCCATCAGTCAATTGACCAGCATGGAGAAACTCATGCAGTAGTCCTTGATATTCCTTAAGCTCTCGACAGAGTGTGGCACCTTTTCCTGCTGTCCAAACTACCTTCCTATTGACTAACGTCTTTTGTTCCTCTGCCTTCATTATATCTCACTGACAGAAAAATAAGCATAAAAATCTATCTGTTCATCTATTGCCAGACGCCTTAATGTCATAAGGGGTGGCCACAAACAAATCGCCTCCATGTCACTCTGTCCCCTTCCATTTCACTGCTCTGCTCCCAGCTCACACACCCCTCTCTCACATACCTCTCCACTCCATCTCTCCATCTCATCCTTGGCCTTCCCCTCCCTCTTCCCCCTCTCCACCTCACTCAAGTACTCTCTTCTCGTCAGTCTCTCACTCTCCATCCACTCCACATGGCCAAACCACCCCAACGTGTTTCTCTTAACGCTTCCTATCACATCCACATCCACATCACAACGCTCCTTCATGTCCTCATTTGTCAATCTGTCTCTCCATGTGACTCCACATGCTTCTCTCAAATAACTAATTTCCACTGCTCTCACTCATGACTTCTGTCCTTCCAACAAGATCCAAGCTTCACTTCCATACGTCAAAGCTGGTATCACAATACTGTCATGTAGTAGCTTTTTCACTTCCATGCTCACTTCCCTGTTTCTTATCACTGCTTTCAAGGAAACAGCAACTTTTCTTCCTTGTTGTACCCTTTCAAGAACTTTACCCTCTAAACTTCCATCAAACTCATCACACTACCCAAGTACTTCAATGCACTCACATTTTCCATTTCCTCCTCATCCAACCTCACTGTACATTCACTGACTTCACTTCTCTCTTCGAAGTCAGTGAAGTCACTTCTCGAAGAGTAAAAGTAGATGATATATATTCCAATTTCCACTCAGTTAACGCTGGCGTGCCACAAGGATCAGTTCTGGCACCAACCCTATTTGTAGTTCATATTAATGATCTCTTATCTGTTACCCACAATCCCAACCATTCATATGAAGATGACTCAACAGTTTACAGTTCATTCATACTCAAACATCCATTTACAAAGTTTAATATCTCTAATTCTCAACCCAGTTCAGCCGTCTCCATAATTCAAGACTTATCTAAGACCAATGAATGGGGACCAGATAACCTTGTCTCATTTAAAACTAGTAAAACCAAATATATATATACAATTTACTAATAGATAGATATTGCCAGATTCATATAATATCTTCAATGCTACTAATATTTCCATCTCCAAAAATATTGAATTCTAGGTGTTTCGCTTAACAATGCCCTCATGTCACATAACCTGCTAAAACCACCTCAAAGAAGCTTGTATTATTTTACAGAGTCCGTAACTTCTTCATTGACGAGCAATTGGCTATAATTTATAAGAGTCATGAGCGCTCTCAGTTTAAATATTGCTCACCCTTGTGGAATGGATGTGGAGAGGTTGCACTAAAACAACTAGACAAAATTCAGCACAAAGGTATTGGAATTATTGATAACCCTGTAATTATAAGTAAACTACCTCCCCGACATGTAAGAAGGAATATTGCCTCCCCTGCATTATTTTACAGATACTTTTATGGTAAATGCTTAGACGAAGTTGCGTCCATTGTGCCACCTCTTCTTGCCTTCCCTCAAGTTACACGGGCATCTGGTAGTGCTCAAGACTGGAATGTCATACAGCCATATTGCAGAACTTCTGCCTATCAGAATTCTTTTATTCTCTGAACTGCATATCTCTGGAACTCGCTTCCCCGTTGTTACCCCCCAAACTTCAACCTACAGCTTTTCAAGTCCAACTGGTATAGATATTTTATAAATGGAGGATGCCAGCAATCTGGTGTATGGAT
>JAGKTI010034031.1:0-11544 GCA_018397915.1 Birgus latro | reverse complement strand
TTTCCTCTGCTGGCACCGTATACCTACACTGTTCCTTTCCTCTGCTGACACCGTATACCTACACTGTTCCTTTCCTCTGCTGACACCGTATACCTACACTGCTCCTTTTCTCTGCTGGCCCCGTATACCTACACATGCCCCCCTTCCCCTGGGTAGGAGCCAGCACATGCCTCCCCTGCGAGAATCAATGCAGCGCCGCCACTCTCGCCTCCCCTGGCACTTGAGAGGGTCACCCCGCTAGGTCTAAGCACTTTCACCAAATATTCTGCCAACGTCAGGATATATTGATGGCACCGGTGAATAAAGAATATTATTTTTATGATGTCGTACGCGGGGATAGTGTCATCAACTACCTTACAGAGAAAAGGCCGAGAGAGGGTCGCGGGAAAGAGAGGGAGAGACAGGGAAGAGAGACACTGTAGGGGGA
This sequence comes from Birgus latro, assembly GCA_018397915.1. NCBI lineage: Eukaryota > Metazoa > Arthropoda > Malacostraca > Decapoda > Coenobitidae > Birgus > Birgus latro. The sequence continues at coordinate 11,117 of JAGKTI010034031.1, read as the reverse complement.
GAAGAGGGTCGTCTTACCCAATAGGCCCCTTGTCGTAGTCAGCCCACCTCCTCCTCTATCCCCTTCACCGTCCTTCTCCGAACTGACGGCGAGCCTCCTAAAGATATAACCTCCGTATGTCCCTTGTTTTCGCTTCTATCTGCACTCATGTTAAGTATCTTTCGCTCAGGACCCAAATATCAGTTTTGTGTCACTTTGAAAAGAATTTGGATAATTATACTATGTACATATTTAAGCTTTTCTCGCATGTTAATGCTCCATACTAAATCCTGCACTGAACATAGTTAGAAAAGGAAGAAAGATGCTGTTCGTTTATGTTAAAATCACAGGAGGTAGCACTAAAAAAGAAAAACAAAATCGTGTACCGCGTGTTCTAACTTGATCACATCCTCAGTACAGTCTATTATTGATTTCGTATTCAAACTTACTTGAGCGCTTCAAGGGTAGGAACAAAGACCTTAATGTGGTGTCTCTGTAAATAGTCTGACGCCAGCATTTTCTAGTAAGCCTCCAGGCTCGTTTGTTCTTCGTCAGCTGCTCAGCCTTACGCCACAACAATTAAGTCAACTCCCACTAATATGGATGATAGTGTTAATAATGTATAATATTTACTCATACAGATGTCTGCAGATATGACGACGACCCAGGATGACAGAACAAACTTTTGCTATTTCTGAACGATTTGTTTAGCTTAGGAGAGTCATCTATTTGTGAGGTGGTTAAGAAAAGTTATATATAACCCGTACAGTTCGAAAAGTCTTTCTGAACAGAATAAAACTGTCGGAATAAAGCAAGAATAAACGAAAAATACGTCATTGGACTGAAGAAGTTAAACTGTATCACCACCACCACTTCCCTTTGATGATATCTTTCATCTTCTTTCACTATCAAGGCCAGCCTCACCCCATGTAAGTCTACGAGGACCACAATACTTTGGCAAGACCTCGAGATGGTGACTCTGCCTCCACCAAAGCCTTCAAAAATCATTCTTAAATCCGACCGAGGCCCCGGAATGATTCGTATTCCCGGCACGACGAGGACGAGGCCTCCCAGAACCCCTTTAGGGAGCCGCTGGGACCGTCAATAGGATCACGAGCGGCCCACCAGCTTGCCAAAGAATCTTGTTTACTCAGGTATATTGCGAGATCTGACAGGCTAATTCTTAATGGTGGGGCCGGGGGAGTGCCGCCCCTCACCATCACACCCATCTATTTTCTGGCAACAGCCTCTCACAGCCTTTCAGTCGCTGTCACTCCATTCAGTTTTTTGCTATTCGTTATGTATTCACTGTTTCCTTTCCATGGTTTCACTGCTGTCTACAGAAGCTTTTTAAACAGCTATACTACAGCATAAATGTAATGTAAAACAGCGATGTTTATAACTCTTCCTGTTAAGTATGTTACAGATTGCTTCATCTCTATCCCTCTTCAAGTCCAACTGTTACAGAATATTTATGAATGGAGGACACCTGTAAACTGGTGTATGGGTTATTTTTTTATTCATTTGTTTTTCGTTTCTCTGTTCAGTTATTTAAAAAAATGCACTTGTGACAAACATTTTATTTGTATGTATGTTATGTATGTATGTATGTAGGCAGGTAGATAGACAGGTAGGCTGGTACGCAGGCAGGCAGGTAGGCAAGTAAGCAGGCAGGCAGGTAGGTAGATGGGGGTGTAAATGTGTATGTAACAAGCTCCACTCTGGTAAACGTTCATAACGAACAATGCACACCAAACCATTAGGGGGGAGGGTTGCCTGCAATCTACGACAGTTCCGTTTCGGAAGCGCGCGCGCGAGCGTGTGTGTGTGTGTGTGTGTGTGTGTGTGTGAGAGAGAGAGAGAGAGAGAGAGAGGGAGAGAGAGGGAATGTCTCTCTGATGGGGTATTTTGCCCACTGCTGTCCTCCTGCAACCCTGCATCGGCTGTGCTGTTGCAGGGACGTCTCCAACAAGGCAAACACCGCGAGGCAGTGACGCGCTTGTTCCTATACACTGCGAGGCCAAGAGTGTTTCGTTTCCCAGGATAGTGTGGCCTGTGTTCAGACATCATTTACACAGTGAAGGATGAAAGGTGTGAGCATGGAGAGTTAGAAGGAGGTGGAAATCAACAGCAAGGTCAGGGAAGACTGTTATGAGGTAGCCAGGAATGAAAGTGTGACTGAACTTCTTTTAGCTTCTAATGGGCATGAAAGCTGCTACCCATCACTGACCTGTCTTCCTGTGCGCATAAGCTATTAACACCTTCAGCCCTTTGGATCTCTCCTAAGCTGAATAAAATCGTTTGATTATGTGCATAGAAAAATGCAAAGGACTACCCCAGGCCAAAGGGATCAAATTATCCTTGAAAGTTTTGACATTTTCAGGTGCGAGTAAAGTCCTACGACAGGTATTCCGGTAATATAGAGTCACCAAGTGGCTTCGATGACACATTATTTGGTAACAACTGCTGCTGAGGAAATGTTGGCGTGATACTGAACTGACTGAGGAAACACATATACTAGTCTTCCAAGGGCACTCATTACAGATACGTCGCAACAGTCATTCTACCGCCATTCTTTATGTGCAGAAAGGGAACTGGCGACCATTTAAAAGTATTAATGGAAGAAAAATATTGGTATGTGTCTTCAGGAATTTAAAGTGGCACGTCAGAATGACGAGGATACTTAAAATGGAGAATGAAATGAGATATGAAGACTAATATGCAAATACTGAGTTTATCGCTTATGGCTGTGTACCTATAGTTTTAATGGTAACATAAACAGTAGTTTCATGCGAGGCAATGCTATTAGTTCAGTCATGACACAGTGGTACATCACACGAAAACGCAGTTATTACGGTACATTTTATGTCACATTTTCATTAAATTTAGCAAACTATGCCAGGCGCACAACCTTCACAGTAGCTGAGGCATTGTTAAGAATTTTATTTTGTCTCACACGTGACAATCGCACGCAGCTGACGGAAACTCAGAACAGTGCCTTGGATACCCTTCGTTAATACTACCATAACCACACTTACCTTCTTCAATCCGATAGGGATTTTTTTTAAAATTCATACTACTTAAAGTTGACTTTGTTTAGTTTAGTGGTTTTTGATCCTGGATCGTTGGATATAGCCTTAATTAACCCTTTCAGTAGCAGAGAACGTTCCAAAGTTTTTAAAAATAATCTTGAAGCAGCTACAGTAAAATGAAAGATACGTCATCGGATTGACGATTTTAAATACTGGTCAAGAATCAGACACTAATTCTCTGACTGCTGGAGTTAACAATATCTCGCCTGTCCACAATAACGGAGAAGGGTCCTCCACATAGACTGGTTTTAATAAGCCTGTGACTGCTAGAATATTTCTCTGTTGAACAAAATCCTCTGGGGTTGGTTTAAATCAGGTACCTAAGTGCACCAGCCGCAGTGCTAGTGTCAGTGGTCACTCCTCACACCTCTCGTTCTCCAGCATACATTTTCACATGTCATTAGTTTCTGTTGCAGTTTTTAACACACTAAAATTTATTATACTATGCTCTTACCTATGATACCGCTTAATCTCGGTATTTCTCATTTTATATAGAATCCTCTCCCACCGTCCAAAAGCTCCCTACTCTCCCCCTATCCAGAAGCTTTACACTCTCCTACAATCTAAAAGCTCCACACTCTCCCATCATCCAAAAGCTCCGCACTCTCCCACCATCTAAAAGCTCCCTACTCTTGCCTTGGCACTGACACTCACAACTCTCCCTCCGCTGTTCCTCGTCTCCCTAGCCACGCCTACTTCCCTCCCTCCTTCCCTCCCTCTCCCCCCGCACGTTCATCCTATCTCTCCCCCTCACGCTCTCCTTCTTCCTCCCAATCAAGCTCTCCCACTTCCTCCTTACACTCTCCCTCTTCTTCTCCTCTCTTTCCCTCTCTCTTTCTCTCTCCCTTGCCATTCTGATTTATATTTCTTGAGTCCCGTGTCCACTGACCTAATTCACTTTCATTATTATATTTTCCCTCTTATACTCTATCAGGATTCCACGAAGTTCTTCCATTTGCTATAATATATCTCAGTTCCCCATCCCAGGTCAAATATGCCTCTCCCTTTCCTCAGACATCCTCTTCCTTACCCAGCTTTACCTAGTTCCCTTCACCCTGTGGACCTCCTGCCTCACACCGCTTCCCATGACCTTTGCACTATACGCTGTTCATTTGCCTCTTACCTTCATCCACTCCCTGACCCCGTATGTTGCTTCTCCGAGTAATCACCTTTCCATAACACTCTCTGTATGGACTCCCTCTCCCTGACTGACTTCACGCCATTACATTTTGTCCACTTTAACCTGGACTAAAATTAGTATCTCTCCAACTCGAAAGCCGGGCTGTAATGAGAGATTAACTTGGAATATGTCGCTAGTTACAACGAAATGCAGTGAATGGGATACACAGCCATAGTACTGAATTATTTTGCCACTGACTTACGAGCAATGAGATGCAAAACAATGGAAATCTCCGCCAAGTTAAGGTGGATGAACTACAGCTTCTGTCCTTCCCCATTATCATCCCTGTGGTCTTTTCTCTTTCGTCTATAAAACAGCTTCCAGCCCAGTCTCTCAAAATAATACAAGCAACCAGCCTATATTATTAATTTATGCACAAAAGTTGGAAAAATAATAACCTAACCTAACCTAACATAGTCAAATTTAACCTAACTTAACCTGAACCAGCCCAACACCCGATTCGACCCAGCCCAACCCAGCCTAACTTAATCTAACATAACCTAACCGAACCTAACTTAACCTAACATTGTTATTTCCAGGGTTTAGGACTAATGGACGTAAGCATCGTAGACGTGGCCAGATTTTGTTGATAATCAATACTGGTGACGCAATTCCTCACCCCCTACACCTCTCCTCCTCCTTATCCCTCCTGATTAACCTCTCCTCCTTGCCTCGCCTTCCTCCAGCCGAGCTACCCATCTTCACTTCTCTTTCCCTTACCCTCCCTCTTCCCTGATTAGCATCATTTCTCTCCCTCATTTCTCTCGTCTTCACTGTTCTTTCCCTTACTCTTCCTTATCCCTCATTAGCATAATTTCTTTTTCCTCTTCTTCACTTCTCTTCCTTCATTCTCCCTTCCCCGTGATTAGCATTATTTCTCTTTCTCACTGTTCTCATCTTCACTTCACTTCTCTTTCCTATTCTCTGCCTTCTTCCCCGGTAGCACTATTTCTCAGTCTCATTTAACTCGTCTTCACTTCTCATTTTCTTACTCTACCTTCTCCCTCCTTACAGTTACTCCTCAGTTTTCGTTTATCTCATCTTCTCTTCTTTTCCTCTTACTCTCCATTCTCTCTCATATCTAAAATTTCTCTTCCTCATTTTTCATAAGTGGATTTCACATCTATCTTCCTTTACTCCTTCTTGTAACTATATCTCACTATATTGCCAGCTAACTTTGCATCTTACTCTGTACCTTCGCTTTTCTAGTCACCTTCACTCGACTTTCCTTCTCTTATAGTCTCGTTAATTTTCTCCTCTCCTTATTTTACTGCCTCTTCTTTAAATCATGTTATTCCTCCAGACCCGTTGCCTCTTTGAAACCTTTACCATTTTTCCTCCCTCCTGAATCGTGAGCCTCATTCTCCCCCTTCTTACTTCCCCTTAGCTACTTAATTTTATCCCTCTTCTTTACCCTCGTAGTCCTGGTTAACTTTCATTCTTCTTCTCTTACCCTTTTCCCTCTATATAACTTCATTTTTTTTTCTACCTCCTCCCTCTTTAACCTCAGTCTTCATCTTCTTACTCCCTCACGTCTAAATAATTTCACTCCTCTTTCTTGCTCTCACAGTCCTAGTCCATCTTCCTTTTCTTTATGCTACTCTTTATTCTCCACATAACTTCATCATTGTTACTCCCTCCTTCCCTCGTTAGCTTCACTCCTCATCTTCTTACTTCATCTCTAAACAACTTCATTCCTCCTTGTTACTGTTTCAGTCTTGGTTAATTTTATTTCTTTTTTCCAATATTCTTTCTTCTCTAAACAGCTTCCCCATTCTTCCTTCCTCCACACTCGTTAACCTCACTTCTCATCTTCTTTAAATAACCTCACTCTTTATCTTTCCCTTCCTCCCTTGCCTTCATTACCTAACTAACTTCCTTTCTATCCTGCTCTCTCATCGGTTACTGTCATTTCTCTTATGCCGCCAACACCAATGCCTTGTCTTCCTGTCTTTACAACAGATGGGTCTTGTTTTGTTATCTTGATTTCTTTACCATCTTCAGAACTATGAAAACTTTTTCGTATTATTCTGACTACCTCCAGACGATTTTATTAACCCAAGGAGAGACTTACCGTAATCAAGATGCTATAAACTATTTCCAACAAAGCCTTCAGTACCATCCCACATATTTTATCTTAATCCTGCTACCCCCAGAGGCTCCTACTCAACTTAGAATTCAGACCTCGCAGTGTAAGAGTTCGTCTGTTTCCCTTCTATTTTATGATGTTTTATTTTCGTTCTCTACTCTCCTTTACTTCTCACTTAACTAAAGCTGACCTGAAATTGCCCAAGTGTCTCTCCTCTCCTGTACTTTCACTAATACAGACCCATCCTAACTACACACAGCACACCGGTACCTTGTCTCCCACTTCTCCCTCAGGCCGTTTTCATCACACTCGGTACTCCTTCATCATTCCCTCCAGCTCGACGAATCATTAAACCTATTTCCGTCCCTTTCTCACTGACGATCTAATGCCTAACTGAAGTGTTCACCAGTTTCTTGAGTTTTTTACCTTTCCTCTCTAAATCATGCTACAAGCGTTATATCATTGTTACTTCTCTCTAGTGTTAGTTCTTCCACCAAAGCCTGTTCACTGACTTGCCCTCCTTATGTGTACCAATCTTGTATTCCATCCCCGCTTTCTCATGTTACTCTCCTTTCTGAATCCTTTTGCTTGTGTTATTTCTGTTATTACTTCCGTCATTTCTCTCCAGCGCTAGTTACTCTTCCATAGCTTCTCCCCTGCTTTTTTCTTCCCTAACATTTCTCTCTTCCCTTCTCCGTACCTGTCTCAGTCTTGGCTCCTGTTTGACTCAGCAACCTTCCCTCCATCCTCTTTTCTTTTTTTCCCTGTTAGATTCAGTAAGTTTCCCACCATTCCCGTCTTTTTCCTTCTTCTGTTTAACTCAGTAGTCTTCCCTTCATCCATCCCCATCTCTTTCCTTCTCCTATTTGACTCAGTAACCTTCCCTCCACCCACCTCGGTCTCTTACCTTCTCGCATTTGACTCCGTAGTCTCCTCTTCACCCACCCACGTCCTTTTTTTTCTCCTCCTTGACTCAGTAACTTTCCTCCATCCATCCGCCTCTTTCCTTCTCCTATTTGCCTCAGTAACCTTCCCTCCATCCATCCCCGTCTCTTTCTATCTCCTGTTTGCCTCAGTAACCTGTCCTCCATCCATCTCCGTCTCTTTCTCCTGTTTGACTCATTAACCCTTCCTTCATCCATCCCCAACTCTCTCTCTCCTATATGCCTCAGCAACCTTTCTTCCATCCATCCCCGTCTCTTTCTTTCTCCTATTTGACTCAGGAACCTTCCCTCGTGCTCCGCCTCCCCTGGCCCGCGTTGAGTAAGTCCTTGAGTAAAAGCCCTGCGCCTTTGAGCACCTCCCTCCCTCCTGCTGCCTCCCCTCTCACTCCCCTCCTATAGTCTTGCCTCTCCTGCTCCCCCGCCCTGGATCACCCTAGGTCTAAGAGGTTCTGGGAGCAGTTAGCCAGCTCAGCAGGATCCACCCTCCGACTCTTCATTGTGAGGGCGAACAAGCCAATCCTCAGTTTCTCTTCGTTAACTTCAACCTGATTTTTTGTCGAGTATGACTTTGTCTTTAATGGATTTAACAGCAGCAAGGGATGCCGGGCGGGCTTTGAAGCAGCTCCGGTTATTACGTCCACAATCATAGGCTTTTTAGCAATTAGTTATATTCGGAGCGCAGCGGCGGTGTGTGGGCTGAGTTATGAGGCACTGCAGAGCGACAAGAAGTGGCCTCACGTTACCTCCACGACTCTACAACAAGGGAAAACGACGACTAAACCTCCCGGGAGATTTAAAAACAAAATGGACAAGAGAACTGGACCAAAAACGGAAATTGTAGAGGGGAGTTTAGGCCCCCGACCCTCCCCTATACCTTCCCCCATCAGCCCTCCCTCCACCCCATCTCCCGGCACCCGCGCTTTCCTCCTCCCTCTCCTCTCCCCTATTTCTCCACCCCCACCCTTCAACCCCCAGCTCCCCAGCGCCCCTAGATGGCAACAGTGGATGTAAGGACAGTACTGATTGGCTAGCCTGCCCTACGCGCCTATCTGAAAGGTTGCCAATTTTCGGAGTTGGTTCTGGACTTTCACTTTTTTTCAAGCCGAGCACAATGGATTCTGAGGGAAGCTATTTGAAGGTGCGCGAGTTTGTTTGACTACGTTCTTCATCATCATTATTGCTATCCAGCTGGCGAGTTTTTCCACGTGTTGTTTTCTAGGGGTAAAGAGAGAGAGAGAGAGAGAGAATGAGCGGGGGGGGGGGGTAGGGGGAGGCAGCGCAGGTTTTCCCCGTAGAATTAGAAACGTAGCGAGTAAATTTCCCGCCATCATCACCATCATCATTACCCCCGTCACTATCAGCGGCCGCGCGGAGTGAGCGGGGGATTGTGTAACGCACTAGATATTGATCAACTCAAACCCCGTTTTCTTGCCACCTCCTTGCCCTCGCCCTTTTCTCTCTCTTCTCTTTTTCCTTTTATTTTTTTCCCTGGTGGTGGGAAGGGCGGGCGTGCTGAGCGAGGCGTCCCAGCAGCACACGGGGGAAAAATGGATTGCCTCTTTATCAACCGTCCTGGGGGAAGACATGAGCAAGAAGAACAAGGAGTACGGTTATGGTTGGGATCATGGCTGACGAATAATCACACACTCAGGCTTCTATGTATCACTCTCAGCTCAATAAAATCGTCTGGCTTTAGCTGAGACAGAGTACTACAGTTGTCCCGACCTTGGCAAGGCTAATGGTATGAGATGTTCCAACCACGAGAAAATTACTGATGAAAGTATTAACATTTACAGACACCCATTACACACTCTCAACTATATGTAATCCTTTGGCGTTAGCTGGAACAGAATATCTGAACTGTCCCAACCTGAGAGATTTAATTTATTGATCTAATGAGGAATTATAATCTGGAGCAGGGAGAGGAAGAGACAGTCTACAGGAGGACACAAGAAGATGGAAAGGAATAGAGACAGTGCCAGAGGAACAGCCTGAGACAAGTACAAATGAGAGTAGGGCCCTACTCTAAGTGGCTTTGGAGATTCGTAATACCTCTCCCCTGGCGACTTACTTTGCACACTATGTCAGAGCATAAAATGGCGTGTTTAGGTGTAATGTGCAAAATAGCGCGTTAAAAAAAGAGGTAATACGAAGCCTCCTACAGCGCCTAGAATACGGCCCTTTGGGATGTGGATTTAGCTTAGGACATCAGTTTAGTACAGAGGTAAAGGCGTGTGGAGAAGGGTAGGAAGCAAGAGGTTCACAAATACACTTTAAAATCACCATCATCATCATCATACTGACTTTTCTTCCAGGTAAGGATTGAGTGACCTGTTTGCAGTTAGGTCAAGTAAGACGCATCACGTACTGTACACGTAATAAAACAACGCTGGCATACATAAGGCGGACTCCATCACACACCTTCTGGAGCTCAAGAGTTGATTTCACGCCTCCCGCCTCACCACCTTTTCCACCCGCCTCTTTTATATATTTTTTCCACTCGCAGCTCCTCACTACACTTTCATCTAAATACATTTCACTGACACTTCACTTGCGTTTACATGTTTTACAAGCACAGTAATTCTTCCTAAATCTAACTAAATCTCATACATTTCACATATGCGTATAAGCTTTCAGGAACAGTAATCATTTCTTACGTACGGTATTCCAAATACTGATTATCTAACAATGCAGTTAGTCGACCTTTTGATACCGTCATATAAAGCTGGTCTGGAGGTCAGGTCAGAATCGTCATGATCTTATCTGACCAAAGATACTCATGAACCATATTCGCTGGAAGCATCTGCACTGTTGCATGTGCGTACCCCGTGAGTCCTGTGATGCTTGTACTGGTGTGCTGTTACTGCTACCTGACGATCGTATTCGGCTGAAGAATGATCTGAAGTGCTGAAGGAAGTTGAATGAGGCTGTTGTGTGCCGTATCACTCTCCTAAGCTAACTAAAATCGACTGAAGGCAGCAAGAATACAATAATGTGTGCGTCAACAGGCTGAAAAGGTTAAATGTGCCAAAGATGTGTGTGTGTCGTGTCAGTATATACGTCGGCTGACGAAATTCGATATGGCCCATGATTTTCTTGCGCGAACGTCTAAGGAAAAGCCGCTTCAGGTTCCGCTGCATCCATGATTTTAAGTCCTACCGGCGATGTTCAGTACAGTGAGATCAGTTTTGTTTCACTAAGGTTAATTCAGGGTATTTCATGTCCACTTAGATCTCTTCAGGCCATTTAGTACTCATCAGACGCATCACCTCCAACGCTGCTTTCAGATTAATTTAGGCTCATTCAGGACCCTTCACGACTACTTCAGGTCCAGTCAGTCCCATCACATTTAAGTTCATTCCAGTCCCGCACATCCACTCACACTCAGGGTCAGGCAGGGGTCAGGCAGGTCCATACATAGCATTCACATCGCATCGGGCCATATCAGATCAGGTCAGCCCCAGACACATGTCCTCGGGTCAGGTTAAATCTATTCTAGCTATTCTGGTTCATTTGAGTCACGGCCACATCCCGCCCAAATTAAGGAATTTAACTAATTCAGTTAATAATGGTCTTCTCACCTCACACCAGGTCTATCAGGTCGATTTAGGTCAGTGAAGGTATATATATTCAGGTCATGTCTTTTATAACGTGTGCCAGAAATCAACCCTGTCTATTTATATAACATGACAGTTCGGGTCGTTCGGTTTCTTTCAGGCTCCTTTTAGTCCACCACATCAATTCAGGTTCATATAATCTGTTTCAGATCATGCCCATAAAAGGCACATGCCAAAAATCAGCCCTGTAAGTACACTTTTTTTTTTGGGGGGGGG
>JAGKTI010034030.1:0-11544 GCA_018397915.1 Birgus latro | reverse complement strand
TGGGGTGAGGGTGATACGTGGGGTGTGTGGGGTGAGGGTGACAGGTGGGGTGTGTGGGGTGAGGGTGATAGGTGGCGTGTGTGAGGTGAGGGTGATAGGTGGGGTGTGTGGGGTAAGGGTGATACGTGGGGTGTGTGGGGTGAGGGTGACAGGTGGGGTGTGTGGCGTGAGGGTGACAGGTGGGGTGTGTGGGTGGGGGAGATAGAGTCCTCATTTCTCAATCTCATGACGAGGGACGAAAAGTCAGGTTAATGAAAATGTTAACACGAACTACTTACAGTGACTCAGCGGGATGTGAAGGAAGGCCTAACGTGGCAGGGAGTGTGTCAGGCTTAAAATCAGAGTGTATGAACGTGAGTACCAGGAAGCTGGGTACGCTGATGATATGCCCTGTCTATTTGGCCCATCAACTACAACCTCCCCATCTTGAATGCTGAGCTGTAACTAGACATCAGCACTAGAAACTGATGCTAGTCACGAAGAAGTGCTATGAAAATGACGTATAGCTGTAGTGTTGTCTTTGCCATTATGCTATAACAAGATTGCCACTAGAATATGGGGCTAGTCACGAAGAAGAGTTATGGAAATTATATAGAGCCGTAGCAATGCTTTATTCCTCTAAAGAGCTGCAATAAGAGATTAATGCTAGAATATAATGCTGGTCACGATGAAGTGGTATGTAATGGACATCCTGGAGCGTCAGTACCCTATTGTCTATTGCCAGTGAACTGTAAACAGATATAAACATTAAAAATCGATGTAAATCACGAAGGTGTGCTTTAGAAAGGATATAGAGTCGTAATATTGTCTTATTAATAACACTACTACATCGTGCTAGCCTACTGGTTACGAAAAAGTAGTATGGAAAGGATGTAGAGCCGTAATATTGTCTTATTCTTCCTCTTGGCTGTAAGAGGAGATTATCATTAAAATAGGATGATAAAGAAGTGTCATAGAATGGATGTAGAGCCGTAGTAATGTCTTATCAGGTCACTTAAATACGGGATATTAGTTGCAAAAGGACCCCAACTATAATGTCTCCTGATTTTCCGTTTTCACGTTTCTGTATCATGCCCACCATCTTTATGATACTGAGATGAGATTAGGGTGATGGAGGAGGAGGAGGAGACACGCGAGAAGATGGTGACGGTGGTGTCGGTGGCGGTGGTGGTGATGGTGAATGAGGGAGGGTTAGTCTTAAGTAGGGCTTCGGGCTACCTCACACAAGGTACATGTCATACACAGGTTGCTGACCTGTTCATGGGGTACGCATGGGAGGGAATCTAGTTACTTATCTATCAGTCAGTCTATCTGCGTTTGTCTGTCTGTCTACACACACACACGTATTAGAGAGAGAGAGAGAAAGTCCGTCAGGGGTTTCAGTCACTTCAGTACAACGACGCCTTGTTTTATTTGATTTAGTTCTTGCTATTCCTGATGAATATCAGTGAATCTTAGAAAGGCCTCTCACATTCAGACTGTGGCTGAACACAGACGCGTGGGAAATAGGGGGGCAACACTCTCAGGCTCCTTGCACTCACTCTCAGGTGGTATGGTGTAAACTGGAACAGAATGCAAGAGTTGTACCATGCATGACAGGGTTAACAGTACCAGCATCAACACTCTCAGGTTCCTATACTCACACTAATACATTCGTCTAGTGTTAGCTGAGATGAAATAGAGTTGCCCCCACCATGAGCGTTAACCCCTTGTCCAGTGACGCATTTTTAGGTTATTTCTCCTGTTACCTTACGATTATATTCACTTATCGAACTGCAGGGGTTAGATTCAGTCTTCATTAACCCCTTCACTGCAATACGTCTCTTGTAAGCTGAATAAAATCGTCTGTTGGTCACAAGAATAATAGAAATACGTCATCGGATCGAAGGGGTTAATATGAAACCTGCGTGTGTACTTCAATATTATCAAAGATTTATCTGAATTATACACAACCTACAGCAGGAACAAAAGTTAGTTTAATAATCCACTGCTTCTACTTCAGTCCGTCACTTTACTCCCATACGCATCACATACAAGAGTAGCAAGTATAGGCAGGGAAACGTACCAAGCCTCCCTCATCTTAGGAATATTGTCCACCAGAGGAGAGTGAGAAACAAAAAAAAAAAAAAAAAAAAAAAAAAAAAAAAAAAGGTGAAATATTAAGGCCCTCTTAGAAGAATCTAGAACACAGCTAGGTACGCAACACCTAACAAAATTGCAAGAAATAATAGTAAAGCAGAACCTATAGATTTTGAACCGGTGGCTATCGAAGGTGGCTGCTTAATTTAAAAAATCTAAATAACGTAAAATGGCGGCCTTATATTTCAGTATCATCCACGTTTTTATGATAATTCGATCAGCTTAATTTTGTTGACGTCACGAGCATAATCCGGGAAGTGGAGAAGCTCCGCCCCCTTTCACCAGGCGAACGCTATTAAAACAGCCTTCTCAGCGAGAAGCTCCAGTCGACGCTAAGCCAGCGGAGGGTTAAAGACTGGTTTTGATCATCGAATCAGCTGTTCTTTGACAGTTATTTCCACAGTTGTTTTCACGCGACACTTACTTGGAAACCATGGCATCGAAGGAAAGAAGGGAGTCTATCAAAGGTATGCTTCGAAGTTTGTTATTTTAGTGTGTGGGTATTATGTATACAAATAAATACCTAAATATTTATCTATAGCTTCGGTATATATGTTCCTTTGCACGTTATTGTGTGTAGAAAAATAATAGAACACTACTAAAGCAACAGATTTTCGTACTTTTCTCTGACTTATTGCCTATATTTCTCTTACTGTTACATTTACATAATTCCTCTTTGAACGAGTCTACCATCTTCTCTCGTTCCCATCAAAACCCTATCTCACCCAAGTCATACCCTACATATATTCCACATCTTCAGCTGTCATATCCTTCACATCACTTATTAGATCCTGATCACACAGAAACTCACTGTCTACTGTGTCACGTTTCCATCCAATAACTACCACGCTGTAGAGTTGTCCTCGTTCATGCTTGTCCATCCTTCATCTCTCATTGCTAACCACACACTGCCTATTCTTCTACATTCCTGGCTATCACATGCTTAATAACACTTCTCAGATCCTAACCAAACGCTACATATACCTCCACTAACCAATCTACTCAGTATGTCATCCCCTGTGGTAACTTTCAGATCTCAACCACTTCATTTTCTTCCACTCTCCTAGCTATGTCCCATCCATCACAAAACCTCCCAGATCGCCGCACATTCTCTCACATTCCGGTCTTTCACAACCCCTTTCAAACCCTAACCTCACCCTAGTTAACATTCTTCCGTACCTCACTGTCGACTGGGACACAGCCTAACCACGTCATTCCAACATGATTAGAACTGCCTCATTACAACACAGTCGGCTTCACAGTAGTCATTTGGCAACAGTCTCTTATAATGTTCATATATATGGTTTGCACGCTCACCATATAAGCCGCCAAGGAAGACTGTAGAAGTGACAACAGAGGAGTTAGAAGAAAGCTGGTTTTATTAAGAGGCAACAGCTGCAAATGTTCCTCTGTCCTAGCCTTCCCATAAACAACCCCCGGTAACCTAGCCGCAACCTCCATTTTTTAAATCTGGATACGACTGGTCAGTATAATTCTGCACGTCATTTTTGCAGAGTACGACGATATTAGAATGACCTAAGCAACACAGAAGAGGGTGGTAAGATGTAATAAGGAAAATAAATCGCTTAGGGAGAGGTGTTAAGGCCCTAACCACACCCTCCATTTCCGTCATAGTCCAAGCTCTTGTCACCAGCTTCCCACAACCTTCTCTTATCCACACTCATCAGGGTCTCTTACTTCCAGGCACGTCATTCATTTCCCGCAGCCTAGCCATAACACGCAACCCCCATCACATCCATAACTCGACTGCATCCTTTATACCACCTTTCAGAGCCTAACCACACCATGCATGTTTAACTGTGTCCTGGTTGGCATGGGAGACTTCGGTGTACATCTTCCTTAACTATTTATTTTGTCAGACCGTAATATTATCTTTTACATTATTTATCTGTTCAATGTTGATTAAGTTTGTATTATTAGCTTAAATGATGGTGCCAAGGTGAAACAGGCACAATAAATAGCTGGGGAAGAAGTGCTGCGGAATCTCCAGTACCAACGAGAGGTGTATCTATGTCTTCTTGTCACACTTGTTCAGTCCCTCACACACTCACACATACCATGTAACCGCCTGCGTTTATGTGGCAGGGTGGCGAGATGTGGCGTGCCGTAAGTCCGCCTCTACGCTTCGCCAGGCAGGACAGACCCGAGCCACAGCATTACTGTCCCACTGCATAGCCTCCGCACCAGCCTTGGTAAGTCCACCCGAATTTTTAATGCTGGAGCGTATCTAGGAAGGGTCTGGTAAATTAGCCACTCTTAACGATTTTCGCACGCAAGGTGATTCATTCATGTAAAGTCTCATATAGTGCTTCATTTTTGTTCCCTACTGATTTTCACATGCAACGTGCTTCACTCTAGCGAAGCCTCATATGGTCCGTCAACTGCCTAGAACTTCTGCATATGTTAACTCTTTCCCTTCCGACAAGAAAACTAATTTCTGGTTATGTCAACTTTTTATAACCATGCTCTCAGATGTCAGACGATTTTATTCAGCTTTGGTAAGATATTTCCAGGCTGTAGGAGTTAGAAGGGTGCTACAGTGCTGTCAGCTGGACAAGACAAAGGACATCTTTGAGAGGGCCACCCACCCTAACCGTACCTACCACGCCAACACTTCACTAATGGTTCCCCCGATCTTTGGACACACCCCACAGACACACCCCAGATGCAAACCACAATTTTAACAGACACATCCCAGACGTACACCAAACACATCACCCATACCCTTGACTCCTCAACACCCCTCCCTAAGAATGATACACATAAAACTCTGTGGTTGCGACTTGGCAGATTTCGCACATTGAAATGACTGAGTGAGCGAGCGTTAGTCAGGGACTCACTGGTTTGGTCTCCCACACCCCCGTGGATTCTTTTATGGGCTGTTGAGAAAATATTATTGAACTGTCTTATACCATTTCGTTGCAAAGGGCTACCTTTGAATTTACAAAATCGTTCTGACTTGGCAACACAGAGCTGAAGGTTTCATTTTCTCTTCATTCTTCGTACATACACTCCTTAACCTAAGTACATTATTATCTCTGCTGGATTCGTAATAGATGTTACTCCCAGCTCTACTTTTTTTTTTGACACATACTTCTCATCCTATACCCCCTGTCACTGATTGGAGGGAAGTCTGAACTAGAGTTACACACCGAATTAAGAACTGTTGCCCATATTCGAGGCTTTGGTAGACTACACGAGTACTACTGTCATCATTAACTGCTTCTAATGTTGTCTGACAGAGGTTTTCTACTACAGCCAAAGCACAGCACAGCAGGTCATTGGTGTGAAGCTCTGGCTATGATTTCCCTCCAACCAGTGGCAAGGGCCGAGGGTGAGCAAAGACTTTGGATTACGAGCGCATAAATACAACACAAGGTGGTGATCGGGAGCTTCAGTGGGCATTATTTCTGTTGCAGGAACTGAGTGCAGTGTCTGGTGTGCTACGCGAGAGTCTGCCTACCAATGTGCGTACCAGCCTGGTGAGTGAGGTCCTGTCAGGCCACACCACCTCCACTGACCCTGACCTCATCGTGCGTTATGTTCTCTTCAGTCTCTTCTCAGATGTTACTCGGATCCAACTTAAGTGTGAGGAGGTCCAGCAGAGTGAAGAAGGTGCAGTGAGTGAACCAGTGAGAGCTGAGGATTTTAGTGACGTGATGAAGGAGGTAGAGGCAGCCGGCGACCTCAGCCTGGAGTCCCTACAGCTGGAGGGGATATCACTCCCACCCGGCCTCCTGTCCTTAGTGCTCCAACACTCACCTCGCCTGCACAGCCTCCGTATCTCTGGTGAACTGTGCAGTGAGGTGCTCACTTACCTCAAGAACCACTCAGCACCCTCCCTGCACACACTGACACTGCACACCACATCCTCGACTGGTGTTACTGACGAGGACGTGGTAAGTGCTTTGGTGACCCCACATGCTGACCTCTCCATCATGGGCCAGGTTCTGTGCACCAGCGGCAGCCTCGCAGACTTTGGTCCAGTGCGTATGCCTGGCCTCAGACATCTCAGTGTCGTGACTCCTTCTGCCTCAATTGGAGGGGCACTCATTCTCCTCCATGCCCTCAGAAAACTCAGGTATTTTCACTACACCTGGATCTGTCCTGTTGCTGAATCTCTTCTCCTCCTGAGACAAGTGTCTCCTTCCTCCACTGCACCCTTCTCTCTCCAACACCTCGACCTCTCCGTGCCTTCAGAGGACACCTTGAACTATATAGTAAGTCTCTGTCCACACCTGCACAGACTGGAGATTGAAAGTGTTGACACAGACCTCGAGTCCCTGCATGTATTGTCGGGGTTGCCGCAGCTGTCCACACTACACCTGAGCATGGTGCCTGAGGAAGTTGTTCTCTCTGCACTGGAAACTGTTGGTGACCACTTAATGGACCTAAAGCTCGAATTTGAAGCGTGTACATTCCACCCTATGTCCACTACTACTTTAGCCAGGATTCAAAACAACTGTTCACACCTTAGAAACTTTGAATTACTGCATGTGAACATTGATGTCGACGCCGGTGAGGCCCAAGCATCTAGTCGAGCGAAGGATAAGCCAAGGTCGCCAGCCTTCCCTGAGTTGGAGCGGCTGGTACTGAATGGCTCCGTGGCTCGCCCCTCCGTGCTGACCAGCTTGCTGAATCAAAATTCCTCTCTGAGGTCACTTGTCTTGGACGTGAACCAGAACGCACTCACTGACGACGTCATAGTCACCCTCCTCCACAGAAACGACATGCTTCATTTGGTTTCAGTGTTTTTAGGTGCAGGCTGCATCTCCACCTTCCCGTTCTTCTGCCTTCTCTCCCTCCCCTCGCTCTCAAGCCTTTCACTCGACCTCAGGCGGTTTCCATTCATCTCCGAGCCGACCTTCAAGAAACTTCAACAGGACCTCGAGGACGGCAATTATCAGTGTGTTTTGAAAAATGTTGAGAGGGAAGACTGAAATCTGGTTACTTAACAACGACTAATGTACATACCATATGACTATTTATTTTGCATCATACATAAATACTTGCTTTCTGTAAGTAGACTGTGCATCTATTCCAAATCTTAGTCTAGTCATGCTCTCTTACAGGATTTGGTATGCATAGGTCAAACGGCCTACTGCAGTCCTTTTTTCTGTTACTCCAGTGTCATAATTTCCTAATCATTATCATCATCACAATTATTATCATCGTCACCACCATTATCACTATCATCATAACATCCCACGTGGCTAAACTGTGGGGAGATTCATGTCACTTCTCTTTGATCAGATTAGTAACAATGATTATTGGAGAAAAGAAGCCTAAAGTACTTTCACAGCCAAAGGTACGCCATTACCCTGCTGGCTCCTACAGATTTTGCCTGAAATATTTTTATGTAGCAGCAGTATGAAGCACTCAACAAAAGAGTATGAGAAGGAAGGACACTATCTGACGTTCTAGGAGGAAGAAGAATGTGGAAGGCAGGGCACAATGCTGGCAGGAGATTATAGGCGAATTTTTGCTGATGTATTCACCGCCTGAGATTCATAAGAGGGCAGAAAGTTGCTTCCCTCTTAAGTATTGTACGAGGGACAAAGGTGCTTATAACACAAGTGCTGGGCGGCCGGATCGTCACTCCCTATACCAGTACAAAGGGAGAGGGTGTCCCAAGCCCCTTCAATCCTGTAACTTTATTCAATATGAGGTACTGGCAATATCTGGACAGGATGGTTTCTGTCCTGCCCTGTATGTGAAAAACTATTGTAGTTAACTTTGATCTGAGTTCGGAGCGTGTATTCAGCGAGAAGCACAAAACGAAGGCAATTTTGAGACACCATTTCAACCACATGACGTTATTTTTATTTCGTTTGCTTGCACTAGGCTAATCTATTCATCTTTAGAGACTGTTCAGAAGGTGGTAACCAGAAACCATAGCTGACCATACCACCTCAAAAAGTCTATCACACACACACACACACACACACACACACACACACAATTAAAGACTGGCGATGACAACGATAAAATGAAAATACGTCAAGGTAGTGAAGTCGGTAAAAAAAAAAAAGGTAAAACGATCTGTGTTGCATGTATATCAATAAACCTCATGCGTAACTGAGTGTGTATTTGTTTTTATATCCTCGAAATGTATATATGCTTAAGATGTACACAATGTATCCTTGTTGTGGCCCTAGATTCATTTATAAAGTGAGCCCGGTCCCCCGTTCTCTGCAGTTCACCATCCTGTTTTTGGGGACAGGAAGGGGGCTGAGGGACGTTTGTATAACCAGAAAGTGGAACTGCCGGATCATATCAATGCCAGCACGTGAAGGCGTCCCTCTGCCGTACCCAAACAGCCCTGGTGTGTGTGTGTGTGTGTGTGTGCTGAAAATTAACATAGCTTTAAAATCGGGAAGAAGTTGGACCGAAATACTGACAGGTGCTTAAGACAGAGACCTTCACGTGGTGGCATCGAAGTAACCAGGCGGATCCACTGCCTGGTTATACAAAGGTCCTTCAGATACGTCCCTATCCCGTGAAAAGAGGATGGTGGGGTGCAGAAGGATAACGTAAGTCTGCAGTCCACTGGGTTCACGTTTCAAATGATTCTGGGACCACAGTCAAAACAGATTAAGCAGGTATGACATCATGGGTGTGGAGGAAAGAGGAAGAAGAGGAAACATGAGAAACAGAGGACAGAAAAAAAGACGTGGGTGAAATAGGAAAAAGAGTACTGGTGGAAGAAAAGGGGAAACTGGAAGGAAAGGGAAAACAGAATGGAGGAAAAAGAAGACAGGAGAAATGGTGGAAAGAGAAAACAGGAGAAATGGAGGAAAGGGAAAACAGAATGGAGGAAAAACAGGAGAAATGGAGGAAAAAGAAAACAGGAGAAATGGAGGCGAGGAAAAACAGAACGAAAAAAGACTATGTGGAGGAAAGATGAAAAAGATGGAGAAAGGAAAGAGAAGATTGGGAAAAATGGAGAGAAGAGAGAGAGAACAGGAGAAGCGGAGGAAAGAGTGGGTAGAGAAAGAACGGAGGAAGGGGAAATGGAGGAAAGAGGGAGGAAAAGAGGAAATGGAGAGAAACTAAGGGAGGGAATGGCAGTAAGGAGAGAAAAATATGGAGAAGAGAGAAAAGGAGGGGAGGGGAAACATGAATGGAGAGAGAGAGAGAGAGAGAGAGAGAGAGAGAAACACAAAATTTAACACCATGCCTATAAATGGTTTAAGTTCCGAATATTTGAACCTGCCTTGTGACCTTGAATTGATATTTTTTTTTTTTCTCAAACTTCAATCTTCTTTAACTCTCAGATCTTTATATTAAATCTCGTCCATATCAAATTAAAACTGTTTGAGTTGAATATGCTCTTTGACCTTAACCTTTGACCTCTTCTAAAAATGGAGTCTCTTGTTGCTTGGACGACCGTAATAAAAAAAAATAGTACAAATAGAATACAGTGGCAGTGATGACGATGATGATGATGATGATGATTCAGTATAGATGACGCATGATCTAGCTCTTGCCACTCCCTTCATCACCACTCTCGTAACTTCTACTCATCCCCCTCCCCCCACGTATTACCGTGTTATATCATCTGTACCCAGCACTGAGGACGCGTGCACTCACCTCGCATATCACACTTCCTCATACTTATCGTCATAATCTATCTATTTATCTATCTGTCTCTCTGCCTGCCTGTCTGCGTATCTATTGCCAGACGCCTTAATCCCGAAAGGAGTGGTCACAAACATATCGCCTCCACGTCGCCCTGACCCTTCAACCCATATTCCTCTCTCATAGATCTCTTCATTCCATCCCTCTATCTCATTCTTGGTCTTCCACTCATCCTCTCTCCTTCTTCACCTCACTCACGAACACTCCCTACTCAGTCTCAGTCTCCATTCTCTCCGCATGGCTCAAAATCCGAATGGGAATTAGAGCAAGAACAAACGACTTTCAGTTTTGCCGCAGCCAAAATATACCAAATTTATCTATGACAAACCCATTCTTCATCAAGACTGCTCACCTTATGCTCTTTGAGTCACCTCGTTGACGTTATTTCTGTGTCGGCCTTACACCCTTTAAGCAGTCTCTGATTTGATGATTCACATAACCTAAGAATTTCGTCCACTCCTTGGTATCTTCCGCCAGATGTGGACCCGGCAGAGCAGGTGGCAACAGGAACCAGCGTCATGGCGAGGTGCAACAATGAAACATTCCCTGCTGCAGTCTACCCACTATTTACTTTTGAATTACATCCGTCTTCAAAGGCATCTACCCAGGTCTGTTATTAGTAAACAGTGGAGCAACATGACGCTGGAAGCACAAGGACAGAATCAGGATTTGCAGCCAACAGACTTAACCTTCAAACCCAGCCTACCTCCAGCAGAAGACCTACACCTGTTTTGATACACAGTGAATAGTTACAGCTGACTTAGATGCTGGAACCAGCTTGAGTGTTGACCCGCCGAGTTACTTCAGCCATTGAGTGATTACAATACACTTGACTGCTGAGGCCGGACTGGCTGCTGTGACCCACTGGTTAAAAGGACAAAGACGCACCAGCCTTACTTAATGCAGTTACTGTGGCGGGCGTCTTCCACTAGCCAAATACTGACATCTGAGTCCTGATCCACTGATCTGTGAAGTCTGATGTCATCATAAAACAATGACGTCCAAGCTCCTCCTCCAGTAACCCCTGAATGAGAGCAATAAGGAGCACATCACAAGAACTTCATATCTACACATTTGCATTTACCCTCACACTGCCATTAACGTGGTATAAGTTATGTATAATGAGCCATGAGCCTCCGACAGGCCGGTGGTGGGGTAAGCGTCTTCTGCTTAGCCTGACCTAATTTCAGTCCCAAGGGAAGGCCGACACTTACGAGGCGTATTAGTGTGTCTTTTCATGCGATTTCAGATATTTCGTGTCCTTTCCTGGTTCCCTCGGTGACAGATATAGATTCTCACACAAACAGAGCCATTGACCAGGTCCTTATGAAATAATGCCGAGCCCTGAACTGTGACCTTGACCCATGACCTTGACCTTTGACCAGTGTGCATCAAAATCGAATCACTTGTTCCCAGACCCACACGTAGTTTATTCTGATCCAGATAGAATCAGCTATTCACTAGATATCTTGTTAACGTACATACCTACAGTCGATGAAAAAAAATATCGCGTAGGTGGGGTACGACGATATTCGAAATGGTTAATGTAGCTTGTGATGACGCAGGAAGATCAATCGCGTATCATTTGCTTATACACACAATAGCAATATCGACTGGAGAATGTCACGAGCAGGCGATATATGGAATCGTTATGTAGGGAAGTTTAACAGCGTGGAGTAAAAAAATCACCATCTATCATTTTTCAGTAGTCATCGTTCGTGGCGTCAAGTTTCTCGTGCCAAA
>JAGKTI010034029.1:0-11544 GCA_018397915.1 Birgus latro | reverse complement strand
GCTCTTCTAAATGAGTTGGAGCAACTTTTTGATAAAAGACATATAACAGATGAGAGGGAAAGAATGGCTGTTTTTTCATCGAGGATTAACCAAGGAAGGTGCCCAATTGGTGACCTGCTTAGATCTGATAAGCTATTACTAGCTCAGACATATGAACAGTTTAACCCCAGGAATCCCATCGACGTATGGGTACATTGCAACGTTTTGTCACTGCTACACCCATCGACGCACGGGTACGTGGCGCAATTGCAAGGGTCATAATTTGCACAGTTTTCAAGTTTCATGGGTGATTTTTTGTAGGCATATGTGGGAGACCTTCCTCTACCTGCTGTCAATCGGGGATACTGCCTGGCGCCACCAAACCCCCCCTCCTCCCCACACTGGGCAATCCACCTGTTAGCAGTAACCTGGCCAGCAAAGGTATGTTGCCCCACTGTCTCTCGAATGAAGAAATTCACGGTGAAAGTGATTTCTGAGGTGAAGGACAAAGAAATAAAGAAGCTAGAGCAAGAAACAAACAGAAGTGATGAGGTGGTAATGTCATAAAGGAAGGTACCATATGTGGATGTGTTTGGTGACTGAGCAATGCTTCTATTGCATATATAAATGTGTGAAAACCAATATAGTCTTGTACTACACATAAATTCGTACTAGACACATAAATAAATACATAATTTAAAGTGGCTTGAATTAGTTAACCCTTCCATAGTTTGTTTTCTTTAGCCAGGTACCCTGAGAAAGAGGGAAAATGTAAGGCTGACTCATCACCAGTAGCACCATTTATAGCCTCAGGAGTGCGATTTCTCTATGAATTTTTGATGTTTCTCACCAAAAGTGAAGGTTTGAGCCAAAAAAAAAAAAATCCAAAAATGCTCGGGTCTGGAGAGTATTGGAGGTTGGAAATCGGTTGAGACATGACGAATTAAGAGAATTCCTAAAGAAATTTTCTGGATATAAATTTTTTGCCAGGTATATATCCAGAATTACATAAGATCGTGGATCTTATGAAACAACATGCCACAAACCCTGGATTAGGTGAAATAACGGCATATGTGTCCACAATTAAGAGGATGCTGTTAGCCAGTATGGAGAACTCAAACTGGGTAACAGCTGATGGGAAGATGTTACCAATGAATATCGTAGACATCCTTGGTTATCCAGCTGCATTGTATAATTTAACTGATAGGGTACTAAAGACGGCAAAAACGGTTGTTTATACCCCAGGAATGTGTTTATTAGATTTAATGAATGAGGTAGAGAAGAATTGCAGCAAATCAGGGGAGAGTGAAATATCACAATCTGATACAACCAGGATGAGGAATTACAGACACAGTGGCAGCCATGAATACATCTAACACGAGTGCAGAACAAAAAGATCGCGACCTGAGAAAAGATAAACAAAACAACATCTGACATCTGGGCAGCATTCGCAAACTCCAGGCCACAGGCAGCCTCAAAAATCTGCACGTACTCCAAGCAGAAACCGTGGCACAGAAAAACAAAAATATGGAAAGTCATCTCGTGGGTCACATTCGGGAGATAAGTCTACTTTATGTTATTACTATGCGATTCTCGATCATACGAAATCTGAATATCAAACACAAGGAAGACAGTGATAAAGAGAAAGGGATGCATCCATATTGCAGAAAGCATAAAAACACAGGACACTGCATTGATGTAAAGGCACTTCTAAATGAGTTGGAGCAACTTTTTGTTAAAAGACATATAACTTCACACTGCAAGACAGTTGAAAGGTTTGTATCTGTTTTTAACCCGAGGTGTTCCAACAACGTATGGGCACGTTGCAACGTTTTGTCACGGTAGGGATGCATCCATACTGCAGAAAGCATAAAAACACAGGACACTGCATTGATGTAATGGCACTTCTAAATGTGCTGGAGCAACTTTTTGTTAAAAGACTTATAACTCCACATTGCAAGACAGCTGAAAGGTTTGTATCTGTTTTTAACCCGAAGCATTCCGACAACGTATGGGCACGTCGCAACGTTTTGTCACGGTGACACCCGATGATGTACCCATACGTGATGAAATTGCAAGGTCAGTCATTTGCACATTTTTCAAGTTTCACGAGTGATTTTTGATATGGTAGGCATATGTGGGAGACCTTCCTCTGCTCACCATCAGGTGGGAATACTGCCTGTCCCCGCCTGACCCCCCTCCCCCCACACATCATTTTCTCGGCAATTCATAAGTTAGCAGTGACCTGGCCAGTAAAGTCATATCGCGCCACGGTCTCTCCGATGACGAAAATCATGGTGAAAGTGATTCATGAGGTGAAGGACAAAGGGAGAAACAAGCTGGAGGAAGAAACAAAACAGAAGTGATGAGGTGATAATGTCGTAAACGAAGGTGCCATATGCTGATGTGTTTGGTAAGTGAACAATGGTTATATCACCTATATTATTGTGTGAAAACCAGTGTACTCTTGTACTACATATAAATTCGTACCAAATAAATAAATAAATACGTAATTTAAAGTGGCTTGAATTAGCTACCCCTCCCATAGTTCATTTTCTTTGAAGCCAGGTGCCCTCATAGAGCGTGAAAATTAAAGGGTACTCTCACCTGTAGCAGCATTGATAAGCTCAGGAGTGTGATTTCTCTATGAATTTTCGATGTTTCACAGCAAAAGTGGAGGTTTGAGCCAAAAAAAATTTCTTCCAAAATTGATCGGGACTGGGGGGGTGGGGTCAGTGGTGGAAAATCGGCCGGGATGTGACGAGTTAAGTCGGGGAAGGGCATGCCACTACAAAAAATGACCATACATAAAGGAAAACAATCCTAGAGTGCATATAGGAAGCATACACGGAAATGAGTGTATTTTGGTGTCCTCTTCCTATGAAGATCAAAAGATTCATTATTCCTGGACTCAGGCTTACCAGTGAATTTAATAACACAAGAGAAATTAGAGAGGATTTTTAGAAATAAGAAGACAGTAACCTTCGTGGAGGAACCTAATTTAGACTTATATGCTTTAGATGGAAAACAAATAACCGTAAAAGGCATGATACAGTTAGACATCAATTTTACTGTGACTACAGGAACAATCACCACTAATTTCTATATAGTAGAGAACTTAGCAATAAGAGCTAACATGTTATTAGGTTTGAGAACCAATAGGAAAGAGAATATTGAATTACTCCCAAACATGGATGGGACAGAATATGACAACGAATTCATAAAGGAAATTTCACCAGAAATGTCACCCAACAACTGTAGAAAAACGAAGGGTGTTGGAATGATCAGACACCTTAGCAGAACGATTCAGTATGACGACAGTACACATGCACTCGTACCTACCCTCCCATCCCTACCATCCCCTTTACCCAGGGACCGAGATGACAGCAAACTTCCAACACTAATTCCTGAACATCTTACCAATGGTGTAGTTATTCCACGTAAATCATACATAAAGGTCACCATAAAGAGTAATCCGAAGAATAGTACTGTTATTGTCTTAGAAAAATCATGCAAAGTGAAAAGATTCTCGGTGGAAAATGCCTTATATCAGGTGAAAAACAATGGGGAAATTCATGTGTTCCTAATTAATCAGATTCAAAAGGGGGGACTTGTATATGCAGTTCAGAGACTTGTCCAGCTCCTATACGTGAAGTAGCAACAGATGGAACATCGAGTAAGATAAAATTGACAGGCAGAGAGTGCATAAAGGAAAATTTGATTCACTCAGGAAATTTTGACAAGGAAAATGATCTACTGGATTTATTATAAAAACACCGACAAACAGTCGCATTACTTGAGAAAAATTTGCTTGTACTAACCTGATTAAACACAAGATTAGCATACACCAGGACACACAACCAATATATGTACCAGCATATAGGGTAGCACACTCACAATGTACGTTTGCAAATCAGTATGTTGATGAAATGTAAAAAATGAGTCTTACTGAGCCGTCAGTCTACCCGTGGAATACGTCATTATTTTTCGTGCTCAAACGAATTGGTGAAATGTGTGCAGTAGTCGATTACCGTAAATTAAACCAACACAAAATCTCAGACCGGTTTCTTTGCCATTGTTCAGTGACGTCTTGCAAAATTTTGTACCAGAAAACAATTTATTTTCCACAATCGATTAGCTTAATACATATTATCACATCGTGCTTGATGACGAGTCACGCAAATATTCTGCTTCCTCTACAAATACAGGGCATTATCGGTATAAAAGAATGTCGATGGGGTTAAGGACAGCTCCAGACACATTCTGACGATTAATGAATTGTGTACTATCAGGAATGTTAGGAAATGGTATCTTTGTGTACCTGGACATCATCATAATTGCAACACACACAATAGATGAACATTTACAGAAATTAGACCAGCTCCAACACAAGTTCGGCAATGCTGGTTTGAAAATCAAGCTATCTAAATGCAAATTATGTTTTAAAGAAATTAGATTCATAGGCCACAGACTCGATGCCGAAGGTATCCACACCTCAGATGAGAAATTACAAACAGTAAGGGATTTCCCCAAACCCACAAATGTGGATGAAGTAAGACAATTTTTAGGACTAGCTGGATACTATATATGATTCATAAAATTCTCTCACATAGCAGAACCATTATTCCACTTACTGAAAAAACAATCTGTATTTCAATGGGGAGAGGAACAAAAACTAGCAATTAATGAATTAAAAGATAAACTTACATGTGCTGTTTGCTTGGCCTATCCTAATTTCACAAAACCATTTATAATTTACGCAGATGCATCTCTTAACCCCTAAATGCCTAATCGCTTCAACTAATGCGAAGAGAGTTTTATGCCAAAATGCCTAATCGCATCAATTGAGCGGGACAACTGTGGAGCGCTTGTTCTCCCCCGATTATGATGTACATGGCTTCAGGCCAATGAGAACTCACCCCTGATGTAGCGGGAGGGGGGATCGGACCAACCCGGGCGGTGGGGGGGCACCTTCCCTCCAGGCCGCCTCCGTGCCACCCTCTGTCCCACTCTCTCACTCCCTCTTTGTCCCCCATCACCCTCTCACCCCTCCATGCACCTGCAACAACATGGCTACGCCTGCATCTCTCCTCCCACCACCACCTGTTTCCCTTCCCACCCACTCTCTCCCCTCCTCCCACCCTGCTAGCCTTGTGTCCCCCCCAAACCCCACCCCAACCCTCCCTCCATGTCCCTCACTACCCTCCCTTCTCCTACAGACCTCCGAGGAGTATCAGGCTGCAATTCCAGAACCTTCTGTCACACACTTCACCCCCACCGCTTCTCCCTACCTCCCGCCCACTCCCCTATGCCCTCTGCAATCTTCGCTATATGCCATGTACGTCAAATTTTTCTCTCACGTAATTTCGAGTACCACATCGTAATCTCCCCACACCTGCATACCCCTATTTTCATGGCTGGTGTGACAATACACTTTGAAATGACCTGTTTCAATAAGAAAAATAGGTAGTTATCAAAATTTTTAAGTGTCCGATTGTTTTCGAGGGGTAACTATTATAAACTTTTTTATACTTTGACGCACAATTGTGCAGTAACCATTAGGCCTACGGGGGTGCAGGTTGCGTTGTCAGGTGTGTAAATTCTCCATCTTTAGCCAGAACACAATCAATTTGCCATTGGTGAAAGTCGCCCCCCCCCCGAATTCCGGCTGGGGGGGGTACCCGCCTGAAATAACTGCGGTCTTTAGGGGTTAAAGGATTAGGGGCCGTATTGATGCAAGAAGATAAATGTGGAAAAAAATAACCAACTGTATTTACTAGCAGACAAATAAAAGGTGCAGAGAAAAATTATTGCACTACAGACCTAGAGGCACTTGCAGTGGTTTTTCCATTACAAAAGTTCCGAGATTTGGTATATGGTTAGGAAATTCATCTGTTCACTGACCATAAACCGCTCGTGAGCATGTTCCAAGAAAAACTCCTCTCTGGGAGGAGAGCAAGATGGAAATGTACAGTTGAAGGCCATATTCACTTCATACAAGGCAAAATAAATTCAGCCGCGGCCACATTATCTAGAAACCCGACGACAATTCACGTTTCAACATTAGATCTAAAGGAAAACATCCCCAACCATGATGAAATCTCGAAAGTACAGAGACTTGATCCAAAGTGGTCTAGAGTTAAATACAAATAGGAAAGTGGTGAGGTCATACAATTTCCCAAGCTACATAATACCACTCAAACTATTCACAATAGTTGACAATACCTTATATAGGATTAACCTAGGACAACCAAATCATAGAAGAAATAAGAGACAACTAATGGTATCTAATGAAATGATACCTCACGTTTTAAGGACAATACATGATAGTCCACATACAGGACATCCTGGCAAAGACAAGTCTGGATATTATACTACTGGCCATCATTACGCAAAGACATACACAGTCACATAGACAGATGTGTGTCATGTGCGAGACACAAAGGTTTCATGTTAACACCTGCACCTATAGGGAAATATCCTGTACCTAACCAACCGTGGGACGTTGTCGTGGTTGACTGATTTACGTTACCCTTATCTTACAGTAATAATCAATATCTCTTCGTAGCTACAGATCATTTATCAAGATATGTGATTTTGTCCCAATTAAATATAAGACAGCAGAAAAAAGTGGCAAGGGTAATCACAGACCATGTTATCTGTTGATTCACCACACCAAAGGTATTAATAAGTGATAATGGAAGTGAATTTAATTCTGAAATCTTACAAGAAATATGTAAACAATACAATATAAGAAAGATCAGTGTCTTAGCCTACCACCTAGCGTCCAATGGGTTGGTAGAGAGACAAAACAAAAAGGTGTTGGATGTGTTATGACACACTCTCAGTGAATAATATGCAAGCTGGGATGATTAGATTCCCAGAGTGGAAGCATCAGTTAACTGTGCAAAAACAAGAGTATAGGAGACACACCACATTTAGTTATCTATGGGACACAAAAAAATTATCGTATGAGATTCTGGAAGGTGATAATTTGCCTGTATACAATTTGATGATTGTCCCAAACTTCGTTTGTGTGAATTCCAGGAGATACACAAAATGGTGAAGAAATAATTATCAATGTCCAGGGAAGAAATGATGGAGTCATTTAATAAAAAGGCAAAAGAACCAACTATCAGCACAGGAGACATTGCCTATGGTATCATTCACACTAGAGACAATAAACTATCACCGAATTTGAAGGCCCATACAGAGTAATTAAGAAAACAGTCAATAAGGTAGTAATTAACTCACTGCCAAGTGGCGAAGAACAGCAAATTCATTTTGATTATTATAAAAGGGTCTCAAGGAATATAGCCAGTGATTATGTAACCTCGGACACCACCGAAAAACTAAACACAAACGCTGAAAATAAACTAGAAGAAATCAATACTTACAGAAATAAATTAATATCACATAACAATCATAAATAAGTGCAACTGTTGCTACAAATGCCACAATACAGCATTTACATGATCTAGGTATCGATTTAAACTCCTTTTATAAGTGAAACAACGAGCAAAGTTATTGTTCTTTCAGAGCCAATTTTTATGATGTTCATCATCACTATCCTCGACATCAGAATGAATGGATTAGCTAATTAATACATTTTTTTTCTTTTCCGGTAGGTAACGATGGGGGGACTTATACCCAAGATTCTCATCTATATAGCAAGAATATCACATCACTTACGCCCTCAACACATAATAAGGCAATGATGTCTAATAGCCCCAGTGGCCTCGACAGCAGTTGTGAAAGATACAATGAGTACTGAAGTTGGTTTGGATATCTTATATGAATTACCGGTATTGTTGGAGAACATTGCTAAGCCACTGAGGACACTGGAAGCTAAGATAAGAAGTTCCGCCTCAGAAGCTCATAACACAAAGGAAGTGACTGAATTCATGAAGTTAGCGGAATGGAAACTAGAATAAGCAAAAACTACCATGCTCATCATGATCCGAGATTTCCGATCTCGTGGAACTGAGACACTTAGGGACAAGAAAAACATCACGCATACACTTCTGAGGCGCGGTTTGTTCGACCTGTGTGGTGCAATTCTAGGGAATATTTTTGGATTGGCTACGGAAAAAGATCTTCAGGAAATAAACAACATATTTAATAAGATAGCTCAGGTATTAACATATCAACAGAAGCTAGTTGACAAGCAAAACACGGCAATGATAACGATTGTGAAAAATCTCAGGAAGGCAGAATGAATAACTCAAGAGAGTGTGGAGAAAATAAATGCATTGGAAGGAACTTCTCAGTAGTCATGGAACATACTGATAAAATAATACTTCAGTTAGAAAAGACCAGGGCTCGATATCAAGCTTTGATGAAAGGTGTTCCAAGTGCTGGTAATGACAAGATCACCATTAACTTACTTCCAGTTCACGATCTACGTCAAATAATCAGTCAAGGCAAATATAAACATGGTTTGAAGCCTTTGTTTCAGGACAGGAATCTCATTCTATATCATCCATATTTAAAAGTAACTCTAACACCAACATCAGTAATAATTCATGTACCACTCATAACAAATAATCTGTTCACAGTCTATCAGACATACCCATTTCCTTCTAAGAATAATGACACCTTGGTCATCATCAACATTAACACCAACACAGAACTCATCATGGTCTCCATAAGACAGGACACTGTCACTTTCGCTAGTGAATCAACGATTGAACGAAAGTGTCATACATCCTTACATGCTGTTCGCTTTTATCCTGCATACCTTTTCACGTTTCAGCCAACTGGAACAGTCCCTTTTGAAATGGCTATCATAAGAAATCAAGACATTCCTCAGCACTGGAACTTCACATTTGCTCCAGATAAACTCGCTCACCATCAGTGCTTTGGACATTCACAGGTTTTCTACTTCACTCATAACACAACAGTTTTCGTACTTTGTCCACCATCTCATACCTCGGCATCAGAACGACAGTATACATTGCACCTGACTATTGTGCTGCACTGACACTGTCTTTGTCTACCTTAGGTATAAGCAATTATTATGCCATCCTTAATCACATCACACCCATAAACACTTCCAAGCGCTGCCTGAGATGGATTTAAACACAGTCACAAATATTAAGCTGATTCCACCTAAAGCTGTAACTATGCAATTCATCAAACAATGAAGCCCTGGGAAGAACTGAGTATAAGTATGTTCAATCCATACTATGTGTATAGCCCAGCACCACTTGTCTTTATAATCTTCTTCATTGTATTTAATATATTACCACTGGCTATGCACAAAATGTAAGCAAGGATTGCAAACTTTGAATCAGTATTTACGGGAGGAAGAGTAGGGGTGACATATCCCTGATCATGCGCTTCTCCTCACAATCCAGCCAGCTCGATCTCTTGTCAGTCCCCTAGCCTCACCGACTTCCAAACCTCTCTTCCTCACACACCCGTCCACCATATCTCTCCACCTTCTCCTTGGCCTACCTCGCCTACTTCCTCCTTCATATTCGCTCAGATATACCTCTTTCACCACTCTATTGTTTTCCATTCTCTCTACATGACCATACCATCTCAGTACACTCTCTTCGTTTCTGGTGTCCACAGACTTCCTCACTCCACATCTTTCACGAATCACATTATTTCGTATCCTATCCACTCTATACTCCACATACACTCCTCAGCAGTCCCCTCTCTACTGCTCTCACTCGTGACTTTTCATTTTCATGCCACTGTACCAGGTTCACATGAAATAAACTTTATGTGGATCAAAGAATCAGGAAAACAACCAATAGCAAATGAGATGAGGGAAATATGATGCGGGCTCTGGGAGGTTGGGGGCTAGACTGTAATCAGCCAATGGGAGTCGGAAGAATATGAAGGATGTCATCACTCCGCCCAGACTTAGTATGATGAGGAACAGGTTGGGATGAAGGGATGATAGCGAATTCCCTTGCCTGCAGGGCCCTTATCTTCGATTAGGAGGACCTCTAATATTTGTAGGCGTCTCGTATGTGGAACCTGCCCGATGACCTGTGTGTTCTTTTCCATCATTTGTCTGGTCAGATGGGTATTGTGGCAGTCTTGTGAGTGATTTAGGGGCACCATTCTGCAGGTGAAATGTAATTCTTCGGCCAAGCTTGATAGCTGAATATCCTATGGATGAAGAGGGGAGGGACGCACAATTCTCTGGTTTGCAAGCATATTCATACACAAGATGGCATCTGCAGGTCCGATGTTTGTTTCGTCAGGTTGTTTTTGGAAAGTAGGTTAGCAGTTTTCTTGTTTTTATAATAAATAACAAAATCGAGGGGAGTCTTGGGGCGTCTCGTATCTGGTGTGTTCTGTTCCATCATTTGTCGTGTCAGATGGATATTGTGGCAGTGTCTTGCGTGTGATTTAGAGGTACCATTCTGCAGATGTAGTGTATTTCTTCGGCAAAGCTTAGTGGTTGAATATCCTATATATGAAGAGGGAAAGGACTCACAGTTCCCTGTTTTGCAAGTACAGTATGTTCATATACAAGATGACTTCTGCAGGTCCGATGTTTGTTTTGTCAGGTTGTTTTTGAAAAGTGGGTGAGTAATTTTCTTGTTCTTATAATAAATGAAGAAATTGTGGGGTGTCTTGGGGCCTGGTTAGTTTGACATATCTTCTTATCAGCTGTTCAACATTCAGGTTGCATGTGGGCTTTGTAAAATAAAATTGCCCATCCTGGTTTTTTATCCCCTCGGTTTGTTGGTACCATTTTTTCTATTTCACTTTTTACTACCCTATTAACGTCTCGATAGGACTAATCGTTGTTCACAAAGACATAAGTGGCTCTATCTATCTCCTCGTGAAAGGCGCCCCAACCACTTGAGTATGTGTAAGGACCCTCCTGACATAGGCCTGACAATGGAGTCCTTGTATCGCTAAGGGCATCTCGCGTTTCCAATGAGACACATTCCTGAGTTTGTTGGTTTTGTGGATACGCTTGGGTGGAATCTGTGGGGCTCTGCTGAAAAAGTACATTGTCGAATGGGAGCTTGCCGTCAACAATGGATTCAACAGCAAACTGAGCTCAGAGATTTCCTGCAGTTTCTGCTTCATGCTTTCATATTTTTCTTTGCTGTTATTCTTGACAAAGATGTCGCCGACGCACCTGTCATACATGTCCGGTTTTTTATGAGACTGAAAACCTCCTTTTCAACCATACCCATGAAAACGTTGGCGAAGAGGACCCCTAAACGGGAGCCCATAGCAACTCCATCCTTTTACCTGAACATCCTTCCACGTGGAAAGACGAAAGGAGTGTTCTTTGTGCAGGTGTCCAGTAAGGTTTTTAGTGCCGTCTTTAATATGTCAAATTTGGAGA
This sequence comes from Birgus latro, assembly GCA_018397915.1. Classification (NCBI taxonomy): domain Eukaryota; kingdom Metazoa; phylum Arthropoda; class Malacostraca; order Decapoda; family Coenobitidae; genus Birgus; species Birgus latro. The sequence goes on along the minus strand of JAGKTI010034029.1, from coordinate 236 downwards.
CATCACTTTCAGGGCAAATCGTGTTCAGTATTTAAGTTACTGTGTGGTCGACAGGTATGTTTGTGAATAAGCTTTCCCCATCCAGAGACACAACCACACCTTCATTAATAATGAAGTTGTTGAGGAGGTCAAGGAAGTCTGGAGCAGGGGACAGGCTGGAATCACCATGGACGGAGGGCATCAGTAGTCGACTTAATTCCTTGGTAAGCTTGTTTGTTGGCGTGAGTATTTTTATG
>JAGKTI010034028.1:0-11545 GCA_018397915.1 Birgus latro | reverse complement strand
AGAAATCAGATCATTATAATATAGATGGGTAGTTCTTGGTTGTGGAGCCAGATACTTCATCCTTGATGGACTTGGTGAAATATACAAGCAGAGTGCTATGGGACAGGGAACTTGGCATATATCTTCCAGGTACAGCACTAGGCCAGTATCATTTGGATTCCTCCCCTTATCTATGGGCTTGACACTAGCTAAGACACGTTGATGTAGCACTAACTCGCATACACATTGGACACACTGCTGTTGCCTTCCACTTAAGGAAGCTGAATTTAGTGGACAGCCCTGCATGTGGTTGGTGTGGGCAAGAAGAAACCATTGCCCATGTTTCACTGGTTTGACCCCACCATTACATGGTGAGATATATGTATCTTGAAGGATGAATTGGTCACCCGGGGAGTGAAGCAGTTCACTTTGAAACACTCCTTGGCTCTTTGGATCTGGATTCATCTGTACGGGCATGGGTTATAAAGAGCCTCTGCAATGACAGTAGTCCCTCATTTATCTGGACACTCAGCATCTGGACGTGTCCGGATGCTGGACCTTGTCTCTATTAAACTATTATCCGAATTTACTTTTTTTTTTTTTTATGTGTCCAACTCAGGGCATAGGCTTCACAGCCAGCTATCAAGGTCCAGTAGTCCTACATACCATACACCTTCGGACATAAAAGTCCCCGAGAACTTCGGCTGGCCACCGACATGTTCAGCCATTCGTTACCATGGCTGCTGGGCTCGAGCTGTGAGCGGAAAATATTTTGTAACCCACGACCAGAGCTGAAATCTCCATCTGGCCCATCAGCCCCTGTACTGAATGGTCAAAGCTGCCCACTCGTACAATCACTCCCAACAAACCTCCAGCACCCGAATAATACAACTGTAACCCGTAAGTGCTGTCAAAACATCTGTATGCATCCCCACCCAATGCCCAATGTCATGCAGTCACTGGGCTAAGCCCTTCCCAACTGCCACCACCATGGAACACAGACCACAAGCCACAAGTACATGTTTGGTGACAGCGACCGTCCACCTCTCTACTGAACGTTGAAAAGTTCTCCGGTCACCGTGAGTTGTGTTTCCGCATGGCCACTTGGCATCTAACAGACCGCAAGCCACGAGTGAATGTAGTAAAAACACTTGTCTGCCTGTTGACAGAAAGAGGAGAATCCTGCCCACAGCCTCACTTCTCCTCCCCTCCTGTCCCTCCTCCATACCCACACGGCTTCCCCTCACTTCCTCATTCCCTACCCTCCTCCGTGGTGATTTGTGAATTTTCAGTTATTTGCGATTTATTTGACTACTATTGGTTGTATCAAAATTCCGCAATATCCTGAAGTTCTGCATCTAAACATATGCTTAACTCTTGAAAAGTGCTGGCAAAATTTTGCACTGGGATGGTGGGAAGTTATATGAAGGTAAGTTTTACTCCTGAACACTTTATTCTTGCTGCATTTCGGTACTTTTACTTATCAGTTTTATGTGTTTTTATTAGCTTATCATACAGAAAAACACTAACGAAGATGATGGTATACTGCTTATGCCAATATAACCAATTTCCAGTGACATATTTGGCTGTGGAATTTTTTTTGAGCACCGGGACAGAGGTGGAGCATCGGGACCGGGGGGTCGCGAGTTCGAGCAGCGCCCGGGACTGCCGTGCCGGGAGGGGTAGCGCCCTCCTGTTACCTAGTGGGGCTATATGATCTCATTGTAAGGTCTAGCTCATTTTTTTTTTTTTTTTGAGCCCCGGGAGCAAGCACTCATCACAGATAATTGATTTTCAAACTGTCTTCAGGTCTTTTGTGGATTTTTGTTGGTTATGCAATGTTTTCTTGATGTTTGGCATTAATATGGATAATCCTATGTGTTTTGAGGTCTCAGTTTGGCAGAATGACCGGAAAACAGAGACAAAATTGGGAGGGGTACTGTACTTACAGTAGTGTAAAGTTAGGGTGTTTTTGGGTTTCCAGTGTTTTTTGTTCATGGGTTTATTGGTGTTTAGCATTACTATGGTTATTCCTATGTGTGTTTTGATGTCTAAATATGGCAGATTGACCTGAAAACAATTATAATATAGCCAAGGCCTCCTCCATCCCTCCCCATGATCACAGTTGGCAGGCTTACCTCCCTGCCTCTCCCCCAGTCCTCTCCCACCCTCATGTCACCTACAATCCCTGCATGAGTTTTTTAGTTTTTTTGTGATTTATTCGAATACTCTTAATTGTATCGAAATTCCAAAATGATCACGAGAAAGTTCATGAATTTCTGCATCTAGACATTCTTAGCTCTTGTACGGTATGGGCTTAATTTTTGTGCTTGGATGCTGGGAAGTTATATGGGTATTTTTTACTCTCCAACAAGTTTAGTCTCACTGCTTTTTTGTGCTTTTTACTGATCAGTTTTTTTGTTCTTATTAGCTTATCTATCTATTGCCAGATGCCATAATCCCATAAGGGGTGGCCATTTGACTTGAGTTACTTGTTTTACAGGGAGGGGCACTAACCCTCCACCAACCCACTTGTTGACACGTAGGGAGGACGTATGGTTTGGTTATATGGTTACCACCCAGCGTTGTAAATGGTTTCTTGGCTTACAGGAAACCATTTGACTTGTCACTCAATGTAAAGCCACCTGTAAAGGAAAGAAAAGCAATAAGAAGTGACAGGAAAGATGGGAGAAATAGGAAGAGAGGAGGGCAGGCACAGAAAAAGAATGATAAAGGCTGAGGAAGAAGTAGGCAGCACTACATCAAGTGAGTGGATGATGGTTGCCACCACCTACTTATTAGCTTAACTTATAGTATAAACACCAGCAAAGATGGTGGTATATAATTTATTCCCTGTAGCACGGGCCGAACAGGGTAGTACTCCCGAGGGGAATGGGAATACTGGTGATAGGGAGAGCTGGAGCTCCTGTTTCACTAGCTACCTAACCATCCCCCTTTCCTGACCTTTTCAGTGTGACAGTAACATGGAGAGTAGACCAGCATACTCTCCCAAACATTTCCTTTAACTATCCTATGCACTACACCACATGCGCTTTACATATTACACAGCGTATCCCACTACGTTACAGGGGTTGACGCCAGCAAGGGCATGCGGCCAGAAAACTTTGCCCCCGCTACCTATTGGCGGACTTTGAGGGGAGGCTTGACTTGGGTTCCGCTGGCATAGATCATGGGTCCGGGGCGAGATGGGGCTCGAACCTGTGCTAGAGGGTACAGGGCATTGCGGCTCCCAGGCTGCCGCTTCCGCTCAATAGAGAGGGGGCCCGAACCTGGGAGTAGCGCCCCAGGAGGCTGCCCTATCAGTGGGTGTATAATGGCGGGGCAGTTGCGGTGCCAAGCCGCTCTTGGAGGGTGTCCCTGCAGCTGTCCTGGCAGGGTGCCCCGAGGCCACTACCACGGCCACTGGTAAGCTGGTGGGCTAGGGGTCCCAGATCCTTTGCCTGGACCTGGGTCTATGCAATGGGTCGGGCCTTTGGAATGTTTACCCCCCTTTATCTTACTGACTATGAACTACAAAAACAAGCACCAAAGCAAGCCTGAGGACAGCAAATCACCCAGGGGGTTTAGGGTGGGTTCGTGGAATGTGGGAAGTTTGAGAGGAAGAGCAGGGGAAGTCGTTGAGGCTTTCAGTAGGAGGTGGGTGGATGTGGCATGTTTGCAGGAAGTCCAGTACAGGGGTGGATCAGCCAGAAAGATTGTTGGGAAGGATTGCTACTATAAGTTGTTTTGGCAGGGGGGGACTGACGGATATGGGGGTGTGGGTGTGTTGGTTGCAGAGAAATGGGTGGAATATGTCATGAATGTTATGACAGTAAGTGATAGGATATTAGTAGTGAAAATTTTGGTCGGGCAGAAATTGGTTTCAGTTATATCGGCATATGCTCCACAGGTAGGATTGGATGACGCAGAGAAGGATAGATTTTGGGATGATTTAATATGTGTAGTGAGTGGTATGGGTGATGATGAGGTAGTGGTTCTGGGAGGGGATTTAAATGGTCATGTGGGTGAAGCAGCACAAGGTTATGAAGGAGTCCATGGAGGATGTGCGTATGATGTAAGGAATGCGGAAGGGGAAAGAATACTCGAGTTTGGGGATGCTATGGACATGATTGTGTGCAACACACATTTTAGGAAAAGAATCAGCCGGTTGATTACGCACGAGTCCGGGGGAAATAGTAGTCAGATAGATTATTTTCTGGTCAGGAGGGTTGATAGGAGATTAGTGAGGGATGTTAAAGTTATAGCAAGCGAGGAGTGTGTGCAGCAGCACAAACTGTTGATTTGTGACATGGTGCTTAAGGAATGAGTGATGAGAAGGAGGACATATGTACCTAGGAGGAAAATATGGAAGCTGGGAAACCAATCAGTAAGGGATGCCTTTATAGTGAGATGAGGAGAGTGGTGGCTGAACAGGAAGCTGTAGATAGAGGCGTTAATGAACAGTATAGAGCCTTAAGAACAACCTCTTGAGAGTTACCGATGCAATATGCGGTTGGACAAGAGGCCCACCAAGACATAAAGTAACTTGGTGGTGGGGTGAGGGTGTAGAAGCTGCAGTTAAGGAGAAAAGAAGGCTTTTCCGGGAATGGAAGAATGGTGGTAACAGGGAGGAGTACTTCGCTGCCAAGCGCAGGGCTAGAAGAGAGGTATACAGGGCGAAGTCTGAGTCACAGAGACCTTTACTTGATAATCTAAATCATGGAGAAAGGAAAAATATGATTTTTAGGGTGGCAAATCAGGTGAAGAGGGATAATCGGGACATTGTAGGTGAGCAGTGTGTGAAGAATGATGATGGAAGGGTAGTGGTGAACAGTGAGGATATTAAAGATGCATGGAGAGAGCATTATAGCCGATTGTTGAATGAGGAGTTTGAGTGGGATAGACATGGTTTGGAGCCCGCTGATCCAGTGTTTGGCCCTTGGCCTTTGATTGACGCTGCTACTGTGAGTGAGGCAATAGGCAGGATGCAGGTGGGGAAGGTGGCAGGTGTGTCTGGGTTGACTGCCGAAATGTTGAAGGCCTCAGGAGATACTGGGGTGAGGTTAGTCACTGACCTGATAAATAGGATTATATATGAGTGTGTTGTCCCAGATGATTGGCTGAAGAGTGTAACTGCAAATGTGTATTAAGGAAAGGGTGATGCCCTGGAATGGGGAAATTACAGAGGTATAAAGCTCTTAGATCAGATAAAGAAAGTAATGGAGAGAGTTCTAGAAGGTATGATTAGAGAATAAGTGAATATCGCTGAGATGCAGTTTGGGTTTATGCCAGGCAGGGGGACCACTGATCCCATATTCATTGTTCGACAGCTTCAGGAAAAATATATTGGAAAGAAAAGGGGATTGTATTTTGTTTTTGTTGATTTGGAAAAGGCCTTTGACAGAGTCCCTAGAGAGGTGGTGAAATGGGCAATGAGAAAGCTAGGGTTGGAAGAATGGCTGGTTAGGGTGGTTATGGCCATGTACATGGGTGCTCGCACCCAGGTAAGAGTCAATGGAGCTTTGAGTGATGAGTTTTCCGTGAATGTTGGTGTGCATCAGGGGTCAGTTTTGAGTCCCTTGTTGTTTATCATGGTGCTTGAAGCCCTCTCACTTGACTTCAGAGATGGACTCCCATGGGAGATGTTGTATGCTGATGATTTGGTGTTGATTGCGGAGAATGAAAAGGAGGCGGAGGAAAGATTTAAGAAGTTGAGAGATGGTATGGGGTACAAGGGCTTAAGGGTAAATGCAGATAAAACAAAAGTGATGATATCTAGGGTTGGTGGCGGTACAATCAGAGGAGAGGGAGAGTGGCCATGTGCAGTTTGCCACAAGGGTGTGGGAAGTAATTCCATCTTGTGTAGTGTTTGTGATAAGTGGGTGCACAAGAGATGTAGTGGTATTAGAAGTAGACTGCGAGATGATGCTGATTTCATGTGTGCAGCGTGTCGGGTAGAGCAGGTGGAGATTGTTAGGCGTGAGAGGGTTGAACTTGCAGGTGAGTCTCTTGAGTGTGTGGAGGAGTTTCGTTATTTGGGAGACATGTTATGTGCCGGAGGTGGGGCTGGAGTTAGCTCGGTTGCTAGGGTGAGAAGTGGTTGGAAGAAGTTTAGGGAGCTGTTGCCTCTCCTGACATTGAGAGGACTCTCCTTACGTGCTAAGGGGTCTTTGTATACAGCATGTGTTAGGAGTGTGATGCTGTTTGGTAGTGAGACCTGGGCAATTCGCAGGTTTAAACGTACAGAAATGACAATGATTAGGTGGATGTGCAGTGCGTCCCTGCGTGCGAGGCCTGGGGCTGCTGGGTTTACTATGGAAGAGTTGAGAGGTAGGATGGAACTGGAGTGTATTGGTGTTGTGATGAGGAGATGTAGGCTGAGGTGGTTTGGACATGTGGAGAGGATGGGGGATGATAAATGGGTACAGACGGTGAGAGATGTTAATATTGGGGGAGGGGTAGACCGAGAAAGACATGGGACGAGGTCATTAAGTGTGACTTAAGGGTTAAGGGACTGAACAGGGAGGCTGCCAGGGATCGAGCAGCGTGGAGAGCCGCCATTAGGTGACCAAGGCCGACGCATGCAAGCATGTTGGAGCCTTCAAAAACGAAACGATAACCAATTTCTGGGGGGTATATTGTAATGGAAGGAAATTTTTTCTTTGTGAAAGCAGTCAGCCATTACTCTTGCTGTCTCAGAAACTTTTTGAATTCCAGAGAGGGTTAAAAATACTGCAGCCATCATCTCCATGATTTTTTTTTGTGTGTGGACTTTTGTTGTTTATGCATTGCATTTTTAGTGTCTAGCATTACATTGGATATTCCTGTGTGTGTTTTGATGTCTAAATGCAGCTGAGAGACCAGAGAATGCATCCAAAATTAGGAGGGGTATTGTACATTGTATGTAGGATATTTGTGGTATTCCCATGTGTGTTTTGATGTCAAAATACCAGGGTTGTTATGATTTAAATCAAATGACTTAAGTCATGTGATTTAAATCAATTTGAATCAGTGAAAATAAATATGATTTAAATCAAAATGGATTTTTTTTTTCTTTTATATAAATACAGTAAAAATGAGGAAGACAAAGACTGTGATGGATGTGTATTGTACTGATCTTGATTAAGTCAGGCACCAGTGATTGCCTTTTGTTGCAAGGCAAATATTAAAAAACAGAGGAAAGAAGGCTCTTTGATAACAATAAATGCTCTGGGTAGGAAAACCTTAAATGCATCAGGTCTTTTCAAGTTGTATAGCAACTTTTGGGTAAAAAATGTGTGATACCAGAATATGATTTCATTTATCAATGATAAAAGCTAAGAATAAAAAAAAAAAAAAAAAAAAAGTCTTCAGAAAAGTTAAAAAAAATTAATAATTTTAAAAAATCCATTTAAATAAAACAATCAACTTTAAAAAATCTGGTTTAAATAAAATACAACAGATTTAAAATATATGTAGATATATATGCTATTTTTTCCAACCCTGAGTGTGAGTAACCTCCCCCCTACCAAGAAGTTCTAGCCTGTGGTGCACCGCCTTACTCCCACTTCCCATTCACATTATTACTTTCAATTTTGTAAGTCTGTTTATTTGAACAGTGATATATAATCATGCCTAATGGATGCATTTCAGTAATTGGGAGGAAAAAAAGCCCAGTATGGTACTCTTTTGACAGAATTCCCAAAGGCACAAACAGGGTTGGGAAAAAATTCACAGATTAAAAAAAAAATATATGATTTAAATAAAAAAAATTGATGTTTTTGACTAAGAAAAGAAAAAGGTGATTTTTTTTTTTTCCAACCCTGCTATATACTGCTGAAAGACCACATAACACTGCCAAAATTAGGAGGGGTACTTTGCATATCGGTAGTTTTTTTTTTTTTCCATTGTGTTCTTATTGTTTAGGATTATATTGCAATGTGTGTTTTGATGTCCAAAAAAGCCCAAATACCTCAGAACACTGCCAGAATTAGGAGTGGTACTGTATATATTGGTATGGTTGTGCTTTCCCTTTTTTTTTTTTTTTTAATGCATTGTTTTCTTAGTGTTTAGGATTATGTTACGTATTGCAGTGTGTGCTTTGATGTATGAAAACAGCCGAAAGACCTCAGGACACTGCCAAAATTAGTAGGGGTAGTGTACAGATAGGTTGGGTATGGGTATTGGTATAGATAGGGTATGGGTACAGTAGAGGATATTGCTCCATATGTGTTCATTGCCCGTATCTGGTCATGCCCGTAGCTCTGTTATGACAGATAATAGAGGGATTACTGTATTCCCCTTTCAGGGAATATAGAGTATTTTGTAATACAGTTGCTATATTTTTCCTTCAGAGTGGACACTGCAGTGTATTGCCAGGAATGGATACAACACTGTTTGTAACTTGTGGCCGTGGACTGGGTGTATTTGCTAAGGAGGAGATCCAAGAGAAGCTCATTCATGTTAGCAAGGTTCATGAACTTGGAGAAGGCAAGATTTCATTTACCATCAGACATCACTTTGAAGACCCCAGCACAAATGGTAATAAGAACCAATGACTGTTTTTTGTGTGCTAAACAAAATTTTTAAGTTTTTACAGTTGACAAGCTGATCTAAATCTAGATAAACTTAATCACAAGACTCCCAAGGCTGTGGCATGCATGTCAGATGGGACATCCATGGTTTGGGAAATATTAACCATTTTCACTTCAAGAAATTTCACAAAAATACCAATGTTAATAGAAATTTATAGCTTCACAAGTTGTTGTGATTGTTGCTCAACCCCGGTCCTCTTTGCCAGGCAGACCCATCGACCGCAGGTAAGCTTCTGCCCATATGGGGTTCTCCCATAGGTTCTTACACCACTGATTTGTGTCTGCTTCTTAGTGTGGCATGTACTGTGCAGTGCTCTCTTATGTGTTAATATTGCGTGGACCTAACAGAGGCACATGTCAAATCGAACCCAAATCTAAGCTAGTGAGGATGCCTGGGTGGTTTTCTGATCAAAACCAACTAGATGCACTCAGTCAACTCTCTTTAAGGATATCTCTGATGTGTGAATGTCGGGAGGGGGGGGGAGGTTGCAATACAGTGTTTTGATTGGGATGCTGTATTACCCTGCACATGAGATGAGTATGTAGGTATTTTTTCATTGTTAGTGATAGAATGTCAGGTAAAGTTTGTGTGGTGATTGTTTCATATGCTTAGTTGCATTATGAGGCTCTGTCATGTAATAGCAGAGATGTGTGTTAGCACATGCTGCCATGTAGAATTGTAATGCTCTTGATTAAGATGTTGTATAGTATTCTCTAACAGAGAGAACTTTAGTTTTAAAGTCATTGAGCTGTAGGAATAGATTTGGTTCAACCAGTGATTATGTGTAGGTTGTTTTTTTGTTTGGTCTGCAAGGCATTGTAGTGGGTTTTCGATAAGTTGGGGGCCCATGCCAGGGAGACATTGAACATCACCGATCTAATATATTGATTGTAGAGTAGGGAGAGTGTTTGTTTTGTTACTGGTACCTAGAGTTTGTTGCTATAATGTGACATCACTGGTCTGATATATTATTTGTAGAGTAGGGAGAGTGTTTCTTTTTGATATACAGAGTTTGACCCTATATGTGTCTTGAGTGCCTTGAGTCTGGGGGTGCATTTCCACTTCGTGTCTGTATGTGGTTCTTAAGTTGAATCCAGTGTAATATGTCACTCTAAGGATCGAGCCTACTATCTTGCCGTTCACGTAAGTGAAGTGTTATCACTCTGGTTTGGAGTGTGTTCTTGTGGTGTTGCTAGGGAGGTGGTTAGAAGAGAATTGAGGTTCTGTATGCCAGGTGGTGGTTTGTGATAATATGGATGGGCAGACTGTGATGTCTGAGGAGGAGGGAGAATGGAATGCATATTGTGGGATGTAGGTGTATTGTAAGATGTGTATGTGTATGTGCTGTTAAATGGCATTCCAGTGTCAAGGCCTGACAGTTGTCTTTCTTGTGTTTGTACCAGGCATTGTTTCTAGTGTTAAAGTCCTCAACAAGGATAGAATGTGTTATATGTGTTTGGGGGAGGAGCTAAGGGTTGCATTGGGAAGTGTAAGGGGAAATGTAAATGTTAAAAAAGTCAATTTCTTATCTGTGACCAGAATTAACACTGACTACCTTTCAGATACAGTGTCATTCTGGAAGAGTGATTATGTTTTCTGAGTTGTATCTTTGTAGAGGATGAATTTGTGAATGTAAGTGATGATCCCATCTCCTTGGCCATCAGTTGTGTCTGTGCAGGTATGGGAATTGTGTGTCATGTGTTTATTCTTATGTGTATGTGTGAGTTTTGTTTCTTGTAGGAGTGAAATGTTTATGTTATGCTTGTAAAGAAAGTCTTCAGTTTGCGATATTTAGGAGTGGAGGCTGATGACGTTCACTTGTATGTGTAGTGTGTTCATGGTGGTGCATGTGTTGTGTGGATGTGTACTTTAGATGTAGTGCTTGTGTACAGGGCTGAGTTGTGGTGACAGAGGCTTTGTGATTGAGTATGGTTTTGGAGAGGGTGGGGGAAATTGTGTTTTGTGTGGCAGGAGGAGTATTTTTGGAGGAGGTGCTCCTGTCACCTACCCTTATGCTTTAGTGTTGTCTGGTATTTGTAAATGTAGTACACATGGTGTGGGTCCATTCACTTCAAGAATTGCATTGAACTAATCCACATGTTCATTTAGGACTAACAGTGTGTAGGGAACACAGTGGGAAGGTGTGTAGTGTTTGTGGCCTGGGATTGCTCTCATTGTTTATGGTAAGTGTAATGAGGAAAATGACTGTCAGCGAGCCGTTTCCCTTTCTGTGAAAAGTGGCACAGGAAGCAGCTACCCCCACATAGGAGATGACACTCTACCAGGCTGACAGTCTTCCATAGAGGACTTTGGGTAGGTTGGGGAGGTTTGGCACCCAGACTTGAAGTCACATTTGTTCCTGCTTATCTTGGGTGCACAGAGCCACCTCAGATAGGCTTCCCTCTAGTGCCTCCATGCACAAGTCAGTCAGTCTTTCAACATAAATTTGAAAGAAACTAACTCGAGTTGTCCTTGTTCATGCATCGTCATGAGTTGAGGACACCTTGATTTTTTCCTTTGGACCATATTTTGGTCAACTAGTACCCTGTCTGACAGACAGTAGTCTCTACTGATCACTGAATGAAAAAGGTTGCATACCCCTTTTTGTGACCACTCATCATGCTCTGCACCATAAGGAAATGCAGAAAACTTGAAAAATTAGGTGAGAGTATAGAGGGTGCTTCAGAGGTTACCAGGAGCTGTCTGAGAGGCATGTTGCAGCTTAGGGATTAATTATTAACTCAATAATTACAGCATAGGGTTGAGATGGTAAGGACAAGTTATTTAATTACAGGAGTCTGCATGTTAATTACCAGTTAGATTGCTAGTTTCTGACAATTTCTAATCTTACAGTGTCATGTTTGTTGTTTTTGTTGTTGTGCTACCCTGATTTGTCTGACAGAACAAACCCATCAAGCACAAGCAAGCCACTACCTTACTGTGGCGCCAGTTCTGTGCCAGGGTTGGAACAGGAAAATGGAGGAGGTATAGC
>JAGKTI010034027.1:0-11545 GCA_018397915.1 Birgus latro | reverse complement strand
TTATTGTGCTAAAGGGATTAAAGTGATAAGCATTTATTATACTAAGTAACTCTAATTGTACAGTTGCTTCTCTTTACAAGTGTGTGGTATATTCTAAAGTATCATATGTTGTTCTACACAAATGGTACTATAAATTGAGGACAACTGTAGTGGGCCTGTTTTCACCTGACAGAACAGGGCCTCTTCCACAACTTGAATACTAAGCTGTGGTTGTATCATATTTAGTGAGCCTGAGTTATGAGTAGGAAGGAACCTCTTTGGTTACTAGTTAAATTCTTCCTCCAGTCAATCCACACTTGGCCATCAACAGAGCCAAGCCCTGCTAAAACAAATGCCCTTATAGCAAATTAGGTTTATAGGTAGCAGTGGAACATAAGCTTTTTTTTTATTCATTTTTTTTGTCATTTTCAGTAGACAGTAGAAAAGAAAGTAAAAAATAAAATGTTACATTCAGCAGGGACATACTGTAAGTCTTACCCATGTCAGAAAATCTGTTCATTGAAGCTATAATGTGAAGTGAGAAGTACCAATAATGTATTATTAAGTTGTATGATATTTTGTGCTTAGGAAATAATGTGTTTGAGATTAACTCCATGAATCAGATTTTATTTTAACTTAGGGAAGACCTCTTATACTGAAGAGGTCGATGAAGGTTATACAGTATTTCCTTTTGAGAGAGAGAGAGTGTGTGTGTGTGTGTGTGTGTGTGTGTGTGTGTGTGTGTGTGTGTGTGCGCGCGCAGCTGTGCACGGGCATTTGTGCTAGTGCTCTTACTACCTCTGGACAATTATACAGTAGAGCCTTGCTATAATGGACTAATTAGGAGGAGAGCCAGGTTCATTAAAGTCGATAGTCCATCATATCCGAGGGGCCCTCATGACGTAGGATTTCAGTACATGTTTGAAAGTAAATGAGTACCATAGCATATTTTAATACTAAAAATGTAACCTATACCCATTTTACACTAACTTGGCCCAAAATTTTGCCCTGTCGCAGCGTATATCACATCCTTGTCATAGCACTTCACGAGTAGTAAGTATTACGCTGTACTCCAGTCTGTTATTACAACTTAGCAAGCATGATGGGGAGAGGGCAATTTCAGGCAAAGTTAGAGTAAAAATGGCAGGAAACATGTATTGTGACCCATTGTGCCCCATTTAATGGACATTGTTTGCTATAGCCGACGATGATTGGGATTTATTGTGTCCATTAAATCCAATATCTGCTATAGCAAGGGTTTACTTTATTCAACTTAAGATCTCTCTTATGGTATGATTTAATAAAAACTATGTTTTACCTCATTATTTTGTGGTGTATTCTTCCTACCTCCAGACAAGTTTTATTTTAAAACATATGAAGAGGTTAATGAGGACTGTATCTTCATTTATTTATTTATATGTATTTTATTTGTGGTATGCAGGGCACTCATCATCCACTCACTCGATGTAGTCCTGCTCTCAGGTGTCTGTCCTTTCTTCTCCTCCATCCTTCTTTCCATCCATCCTCATCTGTCTTTCCTTCATTCTTTCCTCTTCCTTCTGCCTATGGATGACTTTACACTCCCTCTTCTGTCTTTCTTTCTTTCATTCTTTCTTCTTCCTTCTGCCTTTGGTTAACTCTACACTGAGTGACTAGCCAAATGGTTCCTGTACACAAGGAAACCATTTACTCTTCTGGGTGGTAACCATGTAACCAAATTACTGCACCTGGTGGTTTAGTGGGTAATTATGGTGCTCCAATCGGATTGAGCTGGTGCGGGTTTATATCCAAGGAGTGGTTGGGGTTTATTGCTCATGTAATGCCACTCAGGGATGAGTGAAGGTGGTCACTCTCATCTTAAATGTCAGGACCAACTTGCTTAGCCCTGGGCGCCTATGCTTCTCTCGGAGCAACCCTCACTCATATACCTCTCCATCTCATCTCTCCACCTCATTCTCGGTCTCCTCCTCCTCCTTTCTCCCTCCACTTCATCCTTGGTCTCTCCTTTCCCCTCCCCCTCCACCTCGTCCTTGATCTGCCTCTCCCTTCTTCCCCTCCAGCTCACACACATACACTCTCCTAGTCAGTCTCTCTCTCTTCTTTCCATATGACCAAATCAACTCAGAGTACTTTTCCTAACTAATATTATTATTAAAACTGTTATTTTTTATGCCCAAGACACCATACATTTTCTGTAATTTTGATTGGTTTAATATCGACCTAGTTTGCTCCAATGATACCTCTCCTACTTGTCTATCTATCTATCTATCTGCTTTTATTGCGTGTCCGACTCTGGGTAAAGGCTTCAGGGCCTATTCCCAAGTCCCAGTAGTCCTCCTTGGGGCCCAGTAGTCCTCCTACATCTCCACATGTCACCACTTTGACACTAACACCCACCATCCACATTGAATACTTGCTAGGGCTGTCTCATACAGGACTGGTGTACTGGTATTAGGGGGGGACACTTTTATTGCATGTCAGCGGGTCATCTGGTAGATCAGAAAAATCTGCCTTTTATGAAATTCAAATCCTTAAACTGTTCCCTGCTCCGGCCTTGATTTGAACCTGGGTCTGTTAGGTTTGCAGGCCGCCTGTCTGCTTATTCTGCCACCCCCTCCGCTTTTTTTTTTTTTTTTTTTTTACATGCCTGGCTCTGGGCAAAGGCTTCAGGGCCTATTTCTCGGAGGCAGTGGCCTAACCCAAGGCACAGTAGTCCTCCTGCACCTCCACATGTCATCACTTCAGAACTAACACCCACCATCCATATTGAATACATGCTAGGGCTGTCTCATACATGACTGGTGTATTGGGATTATAGCAGAGGTATTTTTACGACGTGTCGGCGGGTCTTCTGATAGATCAGGAAAGTCCGCTTTTTAGGAAATTCAAATCCTTAAACCATTCCCTGCCCCAGCCAGGATTCGATCCTGGGTTCATTAGGACTATAGGCCACCTCTCTACCCATTCAGCCACCGCCTCTCCCCGTCTGCAAAATCGAGACCTTTACACAGCAGAAATTGTTCATGGGCTGAGATCTCTGGAAGAAAAATTGTATATCACTTCTGAGGTAGACAAACCATCTAGACTGACATTTGTTTAAGCCTGTCTGTATGTTATTTATCTGTTTATTTTTTTCAGGGTGACTGATGGCCCAGTGAACAAAGATGGCATGACTTTTGGCGTCACCTCATTCGTCACCTCCCTGGGGTGAGTCCGGATTGCCCCATGGATTCACATGCATCTCCTACTTCCGGGACTTAATTGAGATCCACATTGGATTCACCCCTTGAAAAGTTACAGTTGGGCTGGAATTCACAAACATTCGAAAAATACCGATTTATAACATATGTGTATTTGGTTTTAATAGAAGGATAGGAATTTGTATTAGGCTTTTCTCTTTGACTTGTGGGTTTTCATAACACTGCATTGATTTAATTTCCGTATCTCACCTTAATATCCTCTTGTTTATTAATGATGGAAGCTGTCATCATATTGGAAAGCCTAAACAACATACAGCACAGTATTAAGGTGCAAAATACAAAATGAATCGCTTAGAAAGAGATGCCACGAAGCCTACTCCTGTCCTTGTCTTTCCTGTAAAATCAAAATAATCTGTGATCATCTGCTGCTTGTAACTAAAATTTGAAATGCCCACCCGGCAGAGCGACCCTGACACCAGAACCCTAGGAGGAGGACATGGGGAGGCGACACCCACCATGGGGGGAGGCCACGGGGAGGTGACACCCACCATAAGAGAAGGCCATGGGGAGGCTGACAGGTGCTCTGCACTACACTGCCCCACGTCCCCAGTGACCATACGCCCTTCTTACCCCCAGCCAGACCCGGTGCATTACCCTCCAACAAGGGCAACGCTCACCAAACCAGGGGTGCGACTGACCCTCACACAGTCCCAAGTAGACCCTCGGCTACAGAGTCCATTGGATCTGAGGCTAGAAGAGGGAGAGACCACCAGTCCTCAAAAACCTACTACACCCCAGGGGAGCAGTGGTGCAGTAGAGGCCACCAGTCCTACTGTAGAAGGGGAGTCCACCGGACCTCCTTCTTCCGCCACCTGCCGTAGGGAGCAGGCGTTTCGGCACATCTACCAGACGACCCTCGCCAGTTCTCCCGAGGAAGGGAGTGGAGCTGGAGTAGAGTCCACCGCACCTACTGGGGGAGAGAAAACCAGTTGTCTCCCAGCTGCAACTTTCCCCTGGCAGCAGGAGAGCGGTAGAGTCCACCGGACCTACCAGGGGAATCAAGAAGTCCACCAGACTTCCTCCTCCTGTTGTCTCCAGGCCGAGTGGTCCCTCGACAGAAACCACTGGACCTGTCAGACCGAGGGAAAGTCCACCGGACCTCCTTTGTCCACTCACCAGGGAGGGAGTCTGGGTAGAGTCCTCCGGACCTGCCAGGTGGAAGGAGAGTCCACCAGACCTCCTTCCTCTGCCCCAGCATGGAGCTCCAGCAGAGTCCACCAGACCTGCCAAGTCGAGGGAGAGACCACCGGTTGTTCCTCCTCCACGAGCTCAGAGGCTCCCTATGAGGGTGCTGTCTCTAGCTCAGCCGGCCCCTCCAGAGGCCGAGTGAGATTCCCCTCCGGCTCTCCCTCCTCTACAAAGGGTGGAGACTGCTCCCCAGCCAGCCTACCGACAGAGAGTGTCTGGAGCAGACCTGTGGTGAGCCTGGGTGTCCTGTCCCTGCAGCCCAGCCCCCAATGCCCTCAGCAGCTGACGGACTCGACCAGGGCGAGTGGTTGCAGACGACCCCTGACGGCCTTCCCCTCCTGACAAGACCGCAGCCCCTGGACTTTGAGGGCTGCCTCACAGTCAACTCCAGGACTCCCACTACGGCCAAGGGCAGGTCTGGGCAGTGCGCCTCCTAGCACTGTTTGGTCCCAGTCCCGAGGGCCCCTGCACCCCGAATGCCCCTGGCAGGAAGGGGCCACCTCACACACTGCACTCCAGCCTACACAGGACTCCCGACGTCACCACATGAGGCTGGTGCCTTTATCGGAAGCGTACCCCTGACGGTCCTTCCCCTGCGCCAGGCCGTCACCTGCACCTACCTGTGCCGTGACCTCAGTGTCTCACCAGTGACTAGTGCAACAACTGTGTCCCACCACAGTGCTATAGACCCAGAATGTGTATTCCCCCACCCAGAGCATTGTGACCCCTATGTAATATCCATACCCTCCCCTTTATGAAACCCAGAACCTTGTGACCCTGTGGATCATTAGTGCCCATACTGAACATAGTGACACCCTCCTCCTGTGTAACACTGTAACACCCCTGTGATACTTTGGCCCTTGTGTACAAAATGTACTATTCTGTCTCCCGACCCCTGTGTAATATTTGTGCCCCAATAGTAACGTCACGACCCCTGTGTAATATCTTTAACTATCAGTAGTGTCATAGCTCTGTGGAATACTTCCCCTTGGAGACATAGTATTGTGCTGTATGCTCCGTGTTGTCATATATATAGAATTGTCCTATGTACTCGTACGTGTAATGTTAAGTCCACTGTATCTGTCTATAAGGTAATATACGGATAAGACTGGTTAGCCTGTGTTTAAGCCCTATCCCTTGTCTGCATGCTCTAGCCCGGTTCTGAACAAAAGAATCCAAGCACATGCCCGTAGCTGAGTCCAAGGAGTTGAACCAAGAATACGCTGCATAACAAAATTTATTTACGATATGTAACAAGAAACGAGAAGATTTTGTTCCCTCTTTTCCTTGTCATTCCTGAAAAAAAGGAAAATGAGAATGCAAAAATCTTCCCACAGCTCTTGCTCTCACTGCAAAAGCAAATTCGAGTTACGAGCGCGAAATTATATACGTTTTTGTCGCGAACTCAGCTATTTTAGTGCTCTTTGACCACTAAAAATAAACTGATGCACAACATTAAACATGTCTTTTTTCTTTTCCTGAACAATATTTTGTACTGTCAAAGCGAAAATAAATCAATAAGTATACTGTGAAATATCTGTCACTGACACAATAAACTACAAGTCGTATAAACCAAGAACTACTACGAATAACAGTTAGCCAAAAACTATCATTTTCTTTGGTGTATTTTAGTGTCAGAAAACGATGATTAGCTAAAATTTGGGAAACATTAGCTAACGCAAGACGATTTTTTTGTTTATTCCAGCTAAGACGAAGCCATTGGAGCCTGAGAGTGATAATATTGTCATAGTTAACCCTTTTTATGGTTGAGATAAATCTAGTATATCATCTTAACTGACACTAGACGATATTGTACAGCTGAGTGGGCAAAGGAGTCTGTTATTTAGGGACCTTAATAAATGGCCTTTATGATATTATAGCAGTAATTTAATTTGTGGAGAATAAGTTGAGAATGTCTGTACCTTTTTCAGGACGAAAAACGTTTTACAAAGTGAATAAAATCGTAAGATAAGCTCATATTCGGGCTGAAGAATAAAAAATATCGACTTTTCTCCTCCATCACTGCAATAACGTACCATTAACTCACCCACAATATTTCTAATAAAATAATATTTAACTTGGATTACAATGAGCCGTAATTAATATTAAAATTCACGGTTGGAAACGTTCGGGATATGGGTTGTGTATCTGATTTTAACAAGTGATGGCCTCGTATCTCCGTCTTACAAAATCAATAATATGACAACAGAAAATGAAGATATAACAGCGTAAATAATCTTACCTCTTGGATATAATAGCTAAAGAAATTAAAATGGTGAAGATTTATATAGCTGAAGGCGACGGATAATTTTTACGCACCTACGAATCCTTTACCCAAGCCCATGGGAGGTGTACCCCGTGTTGTTTTTATCTGCAATATAAAATGTCGCCTTAATGGATATCTGAGGCGCTCTGGTTTTGCATATTTATGGTGAGTAGTATCATAAGGTTGTTCTGAGTAGATTATGGAGATTTTGGATATATATAAACAGTAGTATGGGGGTAAAGGGTAGTTGCTGTGGGGGTAATTTTTTCTTGTGTACAGCCATGGTCTTTAATTTTGTAGCGTCATATGTGTTTTTAGTGATCTGATTTTGGGGCATTTGAGTTTTCCTTTATCTCTGCCCAAAATCATCTTTCCTAGTTAACCTACCCAAACCTTAGCCCAGTGTAACCTTAAGCAGTTGTGTATATGGTGGAAATTCAGTCTTTTCTTCCAGGTATACGGCTATTTAATCTGGCTAAATCCAGACCATCTTAGTCACCTTATGGAATTTATGGCAGCACAAAGGTTGACTGAGGTGGTTTTCAAAACTGTGAAAACTGGAGTTGCCTTTAGCTGAAGAGTAGGCCTGGTTTTCAAAATTCTGAGGACAGGAATTGCCATCAGCTGAAGAAAGTGGCACTGTGGTAGCCTCAATAAAATATAATCATGGTTAATTATTGCTTTGATAATGCCATAGAATTTTTGGTCCCCGGTGTCTTCCTTAGTCCTGTTTTTCCTCTATGTTTTGAGTTTTTTTGATCCGTGTTTTTAAAGAAATCTAAATTTTCGCAACATTCACCCTTGTCATGAATTTCATGTCCTCCCATAGGCTAGAAATCATGGTAAGAATCATTCAGGGTATAGCTAAGTGTACAGTATGCATTATGGTACTTTAAGCAGTGGAAGGACCATACCAATTCAGTTCATATTCCTCCAATTTGTTTCTATTTGTTTTACTATTTTCAGGGTAGTATCAGTAAATGACTTTTTCTTGCTGAAACATTTTCCCCTTTAGCATCATCACATTCCCTAAGCTGTACATACGATTGTTTGTTTCCGGCATAATGGAAGAAACTTACTCAGACATACTCAAAGGTGGATTTCATATCCCATTTCCCAACTGGAGGCTAGGTTAGGTTAGGATAAATTATTAGGTACAGTGAAGCTAGGTTTGGTTAGGTTTAGTTAGTTAGGACAGTCGCTTCCGCCACTACACTGACGACTTAAACAAGTGTTGTCACAGCAGAATAGCTAAAAACAATGGGGAAACAGATTTAATGAGATATGTTTATTTACCACCCCAGAAATAATTAGAAAAATATAACACTATCAGGATGAAGTAGAACTGATTTGACAAGGTGCTTCTGCTATTTAAAGGAAAGTGTACTTTTATCTCATTCAGAATACCTCTTAACCCCTTCATACATGATGACGCTTTAGATGTCATTAGGGTCTTTCCTCATAAATACACGATGACACGTTAGGCATCATAAACCCATAAAATATTCGCCAAAAAAAAAAAGTTTTTGGTCGATTTGCGTCATTTTTTGAGGCGTCGTGGCTTGCCCGGCTCACATCAAAAGTAATGAGTCGGCAACAGTGGGTCCCAGTACCAGCGTCAGTGCATACAGGTTGTTTAGTACCAAACCAGCTGTCAGTGGGGGAGGAGTGTTTAGTCCCTTGCCCCTTTAAATCCATTCTATTACCTGTGTCATGGCAGCACGACATATTTCACTATACAGTATCACTAGTGCTTATGTACAGTATTTGGGCACTGTTGTGAATAGATTTGGTGTTTGCAATAGGAAATTTAGGTGTTTGTGAAGCATTTGTGGCAGTTATCAGCCGTTGTGTGAACAAAGATTTTTCTACTGTTTCTAACTTTGGCCCCAGAACTACGCTGCCTCTGCCCTGCACCAAATGTGAGTATTCACCTATAAAAAGAGTGACAGTGAATCATGTGAATATAGTTTGCAATACCTAGTGTGCAAGGGAATAGTGAAACGGTGCAGTAGGTTAGAGGGAGGCAGGAAACGGCCCTATAGTCACAAAATGGCGTGAGTACACTGTAGTTTTTTGCATTTTCCCCGGAAACTATGAGGCGTAGGAGAAATCTGCATATACAGTATTGTGAGAAGGCCCATAAACTTCTGCTTGAGATGATAAATAAAAACATAACACTGCCAAGAAAAGTTTTTCACTAGAGCTCCCCGAATAAAAAACTGTTCTCTGTCGGAAAAAGGTTTTACTTTTTTGCTTTTTACTCAAAAACCATATCTCGTATCAAAATACCAACCATCCCATTCGAAAGCTAATAAAATTCTCTTTCAATTGATCATATAACTTGTAGAGATATGTTAGAAAACATTCGAGCTATGATGTTGGGAAGTGAGATAAATGTTCCCAAATGTTTATTCACACTGCTGTAATGTACATACAGTGTTTTTTTTTTTCTTTGGTCATCATGTAGAAGAAACATTGACGAATAGGAATATGTAGGTTTTGTAGCGAAATAAACATGTTTGGGTGGCAAAAATAAGCCGAGAATACATTTTTTCAGAGCACATGGCAGGCCGGGGGGGGGGATGAAAGAGTTAAAATACTGTGTACCAGTTGTCAGATCACAAATAGCATGTGAATTTAGGCCATTACCCTGGCCTATTGTTGTACTGATAAAACACAACAGACAGTTTGAGGCAAACCAAGATGTTTTATTTATATAAGGTGCAAGACAAACTGAGTAAAATTACAAATTCTATTTCAAATCCCTGCTCTCCTGATCTAAATTTATGATAAATTTGGTAGCAGAAAAATTCAGATATGAACTTTTATGTGCTTAGTTAAATTCATTGAGCCAACGGATGGGGTTAACAGAATTCATTCAAAGAAAGGCGTCACTCTGTCTTGAACTGTGTGGAAGGGAGCGGGCAAGGTGTGTCCCATCAGCCTGCCAAAATTGGCTGGTTGCATTCATTCTAACTACAGTAAACCAGATGGGTCTTGTTACCCCCAGAAAACTTGAAGTTATCCTCGACAGGGTAAGTTACCCCTTTTTGCCGATCCCTGGTGTAAGTTAATTACTTGATCATTAACTTGCAACTGAGTATAACTCTTTCTTTACCGTTCTGGTGATTTATTTCTTACCAAATTGTTGTATACTGAGTTGTGACTGTATATTGCTACTGTATCAGTAATCAAGAGTGTGCTTGTACCTTCATGCACTCAGTTTTGCAAATGACTCAGTAATTAGGGGCTTGCTTATGAACCTTCATGCATTCAGTTTTAGTAAATGACCATCAGGAGCTAGCAGATTGCTTATACTGTAGCTTCATACCCTTAAGTTTAGTAATGTGGTCGTAATCCTTGGTAGGAACTTAAGCCATCTATAGGGAGAGCTGTCTTAGGTTTTGTCCAGTACAGGCTCCACTAACCCTCTGACCACAACAAATCTGTACTGTTTTATTCTTACTAATGCATAATTTCCTTCAGGTTTGGAGTGATCTCACCTTGTGAGGATTGATACTGTAATCTACATGAAGAGAGAGAGCAGGGAAGTCAAGAAGTTCAGCAGTTTCAGTGTATAGATGAAGAAGTACAGGAACCATACACAGTGGGAGAAAATTAACAGGTAAAGATGATAACTTTATTTGGTTTTACAGCATGATACAAAAGAAAGCGTAAGTCATAGTTGGTGTATCAGTAGATCCTCGCTATACCAAACCTGGATAGAACAGTTATTGGATTTATCAAATGACTCAGAGCCCTCCGAACTTTCGTTGGCTATATACCGAGCAATGGTCGATAAATGAGGCCCCTCACAAGGCCCTTCCGAATGTCTCAGAGTCCGCTGAACTGTTTTCCGGCTATATCAAACTAGGGTCGATAGATGGGGAGCATTACGTGGTCCTTCTAAAAGTTTAATCTCTTTATCTTGATTGCTGAGTTTGTAGCCAGATTGTAGTAACATACTATCAGTCATGAAGTGCTATGACAAGGCTTGACAAGGATGTGAAATAAGCTGTGAAATTATGGACCAGGTTAGTGTAAAATGGGTAGTTATACTGTAGTTTTCATTTTCGGTACTAGAATATATTACTCTCATTTATTTTCAAACATGTACTTGACTTCCCACCACAAGGAGGGCAACCTGTGGATTTAACGAACTTTTGGCTTTATTGAACCCCACAGTAGATATATGTATCATTCATAACATGTTTAATAATGTCCAGCTCGTTCCTTCATCATCCTTGAACATGCTTGGGGTTTCATTCACTCGGAATTTATCTTGGATAGAACATTTTACATCTCTTGTGAAATCTGCTTCCAAGAGATTAGGTGTGCTAAGCCGCCTTTGAACCTTCTTTACCCCTACACAGATGTTGACTTTATACTTGGGTTTTATTCGCTCCTGTTTGGAGTACAACTCTCATATGTGGGGAGGATCCCCACATATAGCCCTTTTCAATAGGGTGGAGACAAAGGCTTTTCGTCTCATTAACTCTCCTCCTCTTACTAGCTCCCTTCAACCTCTGTCTCTTCACCGCATTGTTGCGTCTTTATCTCTTTTCTGTTGCTACTTCAATGGCCACTGTTCCTCTGAACTGTCTACTTGCATCCCTCCACCTCTACGACGGGCACGTAGTACCCATCTAGCAACAACCTATCATCTCTTTTCAGTCCATCTCTCTAATGCAAGAGTTAACCATTACTCCCAGTCCTTCATATATGCAACTGGTCAACCCTGGAACTGTCTTCCTCTGTCTGTATTTCCTTATTCCTACAATCTCCAGTCTTTCAAACGCAGTGTGTCCAGGCATCTCAAAATGAACGGATCTTGAATTTGGCTCTCTTT
>JAGKTI010034026.1:0-11545 GCA_018397915.1 Birgus latro | reverse complement strand
AGAGTTTATGGGTGCACATGAAGCGGC
This sequence comes from Birgus latro, assembly GCA_018397915.1. Taxonomy (NCBI): domain Eukaryota; kingdom Metazoa; phylum Arthropoda; class Malacostraca; order Decapoda; family Coenobitidae; genus Birgus; species Birgus latro. The sequence goes on along the minus strand of JAGKTI010034026.1, from coordinate 11,518 downwards.
AGCTGCGTAGTATGGACACATCATCTTTGCCTAAACTTGAGGCTGCAGCTATGGAGCAGTTTTAGTCCGTCTGTTCTGCAAAACTACGCCATCAGTCTCCCCAGATGCCTTAAGAAGATAATAAAGGTGAAGGGGAATGCCAGTAATTACTAAATTCAATGGTGAGTGTTAATTTATTTGTTTCTCCTTGCTAACCACAAGAATGTTTTCTTTTTTTAAGATGGCTTCAACACTTTCCGTGCCTACTGTATGTACCTAGAAGGAAAATACTGATGCTGGGAAACCAAACAGTAAGGGGTGCCTTTTATAGTGAGATGAGGAGAGTGGTGGCTGAACAGGGAGCCGTAGACAGAGGCGTTAATGAGCAGTAGAGACCCCTTAAGAACAACCTCTAGAGAGTTACCAATGCAATATGCAGTTGGACAAGATGCCCACCAAGACTTGGTGGTGGGATGAGGGTGTAGAAGCCGCAGTTAAGGAAAAAAGAAGGCTTTTCCGGGAATGGAAGGGTGGTAACAGGGAGGAGTACTTGTCTGCCAAGCGTAGGGCTAGAAGAGAGGTATACAGGGCAAAGTGAGACTTTTACTAGATAATCTAAATCATGGGGAAAGGAAAAATATGATATTTAGGGTGGCAAATCAGGTGAAGAGGGATAACTGGGATATTGTAGGTGAGCACTGTGTGAAGAATGATGAAGGAAGGGTAGTGGTGAACAGTGGGGATATTAAAGATGCATGGAGAGAGCATTATAACCGGTTGTTGAATGAGGAGTTTGACTGGGACAGGGAAGGTTTGGAGCCAGCATATCCAGTGTTTGGCCCTTGGTCTTTGACGCTGCTACTGTGAGTGAGGCAATAGGCAGGATGCAGGTGGGGAAGGCAGCAGGTGTGTCTGGGTTGACTGCCAAAATGTTGAAGGCTCAGGAGATATTGGGGTGAAGTTAGTCACTGACCTGATAAATATGATTATATATGTGTGTTGTCCCAGATGATTGGCTGAAGAGTGTAATGGTAAATGTGTACAAAGGGAAGGGTGATGCCCTGGAAAGGGGAAATTACAGAGGTATAAAGCTCTTAGATCAGATAATGAAAGTAATGGAGAGAGTTCTAGAAGGTATGATTAGAGAAAGAGTGAATATTGATAAGATGCAGTTTGGGTTTATGCCAAGCAGGGGGACCACTGATGCCATATTCATTGTTCGACAGCTTCAGGAAAAATATATTAGAAAGAAAAGGGAACTGTATTTTGTTTTTGTTGATTTGGAAAAGGCCTTTGACAGAGTCCCTAGAGAGGTGGTGAAGTGGGCAATGAGAAAGCTTGGGTTGGAAGAGTGGCTGGTTAGGGTGGTTATGGCCATGTACGTGGGTGCTCGCACCCAGGTAACAGTGAATGGAGTTTTGAGTGACGAGTTTTCCGTGAGTGTTGGTGAGCATCAAGGGTCAGTTTTGAGTCTCTTGTTTCTGATCATGGTACTTGAAGCCCTCTCACGTGACTTCAGAGATGGACTCCCTTGGGAGATGTTGTATGCTGATAATTTGGTGTTGATTGCAGAGAATGAGAAGGAGGTGAAGGAAAGATTTAGGAAGTGGAGAGATGGTATGGCGCACAAGGGCTTAAGGGTAAATGCAGATAAAACTAATGATATCTAGGGTTAGTGGTGGTACAGTCAGAGGAGAGGGAGAGTGGCCATGTGCAGTTTGCCACAAAGGCGTGGGAAGTAATTCCATCTTGTGCAGTGTTTGTGATAAATGGGTGCACAAGAGATGTAGTGATATTAGAGGTAGACTGCGAGACGATGCTGATTTTATGTGTGCGGTGTGTCAGGGAGAGCAAAGGATTGAGCTTGCTGGTGAGTCTCTTGAGTGTATGGAAGAGTTTTGTTATTTGGGAGACATGTTATGTGCTGGAGGTGGGGCTGGAGTTAGCTCGGTTGCTAGGGTGAGAAGTGGTTGGAAGAAGTTCAGGGAGCTGTTGCCTCTCCTGACATTGGGAGGACTCTCCTTACGTGCTATGGGGTCTTTGTATGCAGCATGTGTTAGGAGTGTGATGCTGTATGGTAGTGAGACCAAGGCAATAAAGGAAGAGGATATTCACAGGCTTAAACATACAGAAATGACAATGATTAGGTGGATGTGCAGTGCGTCCCTACATGCAAGGCCTGGGGGGGGCTGGGTTTACGATCGAAGAGTTTAGAGGTAGGATGGGACTGGAGTGTATTAGTGTTTTGATGAGGAGAGGTAGGCTGAGGTGCTTTGGACATGTGGAGAGGATGGGGGATGATAATTGGGTGCAGAGGGTGAGAAGTGTTAATATTGGGGGAGGGGTAGACCAAGACTTGGGATGAGGTCATTAAGTGTGAGCTCAGGATTAAGGGACTGAACAGGGAGGCTGCCAAAGATCGAGCAGCATGGAGAGCCGCCATTAGGTGACCAAGGCCGACGCATGCAAGCATGTTGGAGCCTTCAAAAATGAAAATGCATATAAAAAGATTAGATAGATAGATAGTTATATATATTATAATCTCAGTTAACTGGGAAGCTTGGGAAATTTACCTTCCCAGTTACTGATTTTTCCCAGGTGTCCAACATGTGAGGTCTGTTCAGAAAGTATCTGACCTTAAGCGGGCCATACACGCACAGGTGAGTCCATCTGATGGCCTGAAGAGGCCGGCCTCAACGAATAATGATGTGCCCACACACAAATCAGTTGGCCTCATGTCTCGAGCTCAGTCGCAACTGAAACGCCATGGCGTAAGGGAGGCCGTGGATGCTCTGCTGCCCACAGATGACCTGGAGCTGTATGCTATTGGGGCTATGCGGTCTATATTGCAAATACAGTAAGACCTCACTATAACGGACTAATTGGGGCCCTAACCATTCCGAAAAATGTGAAATTCCGATAAAAGCGACATCCGGACTTTTTCCGATATATCAGTCCGGATTGCACCACTGGTTTTTAAACTGTTTTCACTACCATTGCAGTACTGTACTATGTTATACCTTCACTACATTAATCAGATGGTATAATAATACTGTACTGTACACTGATAAACGTCTTTTATTTACCTTATTGTGGTGAACATAGCTGAAGTGGTCAGGCAATCCGGACTGCTTCTGGCTATATCGGACTTTTTCCGATATATAGGAATTTAGTCCGGTAGCTCCTCGAGTCCGATAAAAGCGAATTCCGGTCTATTGAAGTCCGTTATATCGAGGTTTTACTGTACATGTAATAATAATTAAGAGGGGGAAAAAATGGACCAAATGGGCAAAAGATTGGTTGACGAGGAGTAAATTGTCCCATCTGACTCTGTTGAACATCTTCACTCCTGCACAACTGACACAAGATTGACACCTGACGGCCTGCGGTGCCCCACACCTGCTCAGTTTGCCTGAACCTGACCAAAAAAATCTGTCCGTGACATCCCAGGACGACCATTGAGGCCGCTTGCGCAGGTGCCTGTTTCCTACCCACACATGCCCACATTTGCCTGAATGGGCTGGCCTCTTCAGGCCACTGGACAAGCTCACCTGTGCGTGTATGGCCCGCTTTAGGCTCTAAAAATATAAATAGCTATCCTGCTGAGCTAAGACAGTAATTCCCCTCAAAGTAGGTCCCTTCTGACTTGACACACATAGCCCAGCATTCTTTCCACTGCCTGAATTGACTTTCAAGGTCAGTTTTCAGTATCTCCTGCAGGTGGTTTGTCACATTCATCATGATCTCTTCTCCTGGATAAACTTTGCTCAAGACATGCTGGAGTGTGCAAATCGCGATCCAAACTTTCTAAAGATTTATCACTGAAGATGAGACTTGGGTGTAAGGGTACGACCCAGAAACCAAAGCACAATCATCCCAGTTGAAGCATGCAAGTTTTTTTTTTTTTTTTGGGGGGGGGGGGGCTGTAATAGGTCTGCAGCAAAGTGAAATGCGCTCGCATGCTTCCCCCCCCCCCCCTACTGTGGTGTTGTGCATCACAAATAAGCCCCAGAAAGTTAGACGGTCAACAAACATTACTATTCATTATCCATCGTCTTTGTAATGCAGTTCGGCGGGAGAGACTAGACCTTTGGAAAGTGGCAGGTTGGAAGCTGCATCATAACAATGCCCCTGCCTATTCTTCTCAACTGATTCAGTAGCCAAGCACAACATCCCGCAGGTCTGACAGGCTTCCTACTCACCAGACATGGCTTTGTGCGACTTTTGGTTATTCCTCAAGCTTAAAACTCTGCTGAAGGGTTCCCGATTTGAGACAGGAGAAGAGATCGTGACAAATGCGATGAAATACCGGCAGGAGATACTGAAAACTGACTTTGAAAAATAATTCGGGCAGTGGAAAGAACGCTGGGCTACGTATGTCAAGTCAGAAGGGGCCTACTTTGAGGAGGATTAGTGTCATAGCGCAACAGGTTGGATATTTATTTTTTTAAAGCCTTAAGTCAGATACTTACTGAACAGACCCTGTTTACCCTTATAAAATACTCACCACTCATATCTGGGGCCACACCAACATTCCATTTGAAACATTACCTCCTCTTAAACACATCCCATAGACATAACACATGTGATTGCTGTGTATTGCAGTGGTGCAAAATGCACATGTTAAGTACATTTTGTTAAATACTGTACTATTTTATTCACAGAAACCTGGAAAAACGAATTACAGAAATAAATTGAGCATTCATTGGTGAACTGATGAGCACAGTTGCACTGGCAGAGAACATAAAATCTAGTTGACAGAAATGAAGGTTTGTTTTGTGGGGTAAAGTATTGCACTTACAGTTCCTACGTATTTATTTCATTATTTGCAAAACAGCTGAGTGGCAAGTAAAGGGTGGAGTGATGGCGGTCCGATGAGGAATTGGCAGACCGTGGCCGTATACACATGTAATACGTGAGCAAGGGAGTCTTGATAATTTTATATTGTACAACATTTCTTTCAAATCATCAGTTCACCAATAAATGCTCAAGATTTTTCAAATCATCAGTTCACCAATAAATGCTCAAGATTTATTTGGTGGTAGGTGGTGGCAACCATCATCCAATCACTTGATGTATTGCAGCCTACTTCTTCCTTTATCACTCATTTTCCGTGCCTGCCCTCTCCCTGTTTCTCCTATCTTCCCAGTCACTTTTTATTTTTCCTTCCTTTTCAGGTGGCATTACACAGAGTGACAAGCCTAATAGTTTCCTGGCTTACAGGAAACAATTTACATATAACCAAACCATTCATGTTCCCTACATGTCACCAAGTGGGTTGGCAGAGAGTGCCCCTCCCCATAAAACAATTACTTCAAAGTCAAATGGCCACCTGTTGGGGTGAGGACCAGGAGGGAAATAGAAACAGCTAGGCCAGCTTGAGATCAATTCTAAGAGGTCCAGGCATGGGAGCGTCTATCGTTAGTGCGGCCTAAGTCAACTGAAACGCCAAGACCCTGGGGCGGGCCAGTGGCACACATGGGAACTCTGCTTGGGGGGGTGGGGGGAGTTCCCTCACAAACACACTCTCCATTGCAGTGAATTCCCCACTTCCTGCAGTATTAATACAAAGCACATTGGTTGAGAAGGAGGGAGGTCACTGCTATAACAAAGCAATGGGCAGATACTGACAACATAACTTGAGACTAGGCATTACATGACACAGTGCTGGCAAAATTTATGTTATGTATATGCCAACTTAAGAATGGCATAATTGCTACAACAATAAGGAAATCAATTACATGCACTGTAACAACCATTGCTCTGGTATCATGGTATAAGTGCAACAAAGTTATACAGATTACGAAACACCTTAACATGCCTAGGGGTACAAAACACTGCAATGTCATGGTACATAGTTTTTTAGGTGTCTTGAGGTGCACCTAGCGCGCCGTGGCCACTCCAGGGGAGGGAGAGGCTGAGGGGCCTTCCCCTTGCGGTCGTCCTTCCACCAGGGATCAACCTCAACATGCATGGTGGCTGTCTGTTCCCCTCTCTCCTCATAGGGGTGGAGGTGGGGCAGCGATTCCTAAGGGAGACTCGCCCACTGCTGTCCAGCTGCACCAGCTATTGCCTTGGGGCTGGTGTGTCAAACAGTAACTCCAACATGGTCCCACTGCCTCATCTCCTGGTTCTGTAGGCGCACCTGCTGGCCTGGGTTGAGAGGGGCGAGGTTGGGTGCCGTCTGGTTGAATCTCTTGGCCGTTGCTTCCCAGTGTGGGTCATGGCCCATTCCCTACTTCTCAGCATCCCATCCCACTGCCTGCTGATCCTGTAATGTTATCTGGCAGTGGGTATGAAGTCTCTCAGCTGATGCCCCATCAGCAGCCGGGCTGGGGATGCATCGGTGTCGTGTAGTGAGGTGTTGAGGTACTGCAATATGATCCTGGCGGCTGCATCAAGTCCAGGGAGCCTCCCGGGCTGATGTTCCTCAGCAGCCTCTTGGCGGTCTCTGCTTGGCCATTGGACTGGGGGTAATGGGCCGACAACACCTGCAGCTGCACATGCCACGCAGATAGGAATATAATTTCCCCACTTATGAGGTTCGTACCTCTGTCACAAGACAGGACCTCCACGATACTGAACCTTTCGAGCCACTTACGAAAGGCCATTATGAGCTTTGAGCTGGTGGTGCCCCTGGGCAGATGCTTCACCTCCAGCCACCCAGTTAACCTGTATGCATAAGCAATGTACTCCTCTCCTTCCAGTTGGAACAGGTCAACCATTGCTTGCTGGAAGGGGTACTCCAGTAGGGGTGTGGGCAGCAAGGTTTCCGCAGATTGTGATAAGGCATTGATTTCGCATGCTTGACAGTGCCTCCTCTTCAGCATTTATGCCAGGCCAGTAAATGCATTGCCTGGCAGGCTTGAGCATGAAATCCCTGCCCTGGTGAACTGTGTGGAGGTTGGCTAGGACAGCACATCAAAGGACTGTGGTTATTATGAGTCGCAGGTACCCCTCATTGCTGGAGTACGTGATAGTGTCCTCCTGGCAGGTCAGGTGCCTCCTCATCCTGTAGTATGGGCGGAGTGCTACTGGCTTCTTGTCCTTCCAGTCAGCCCAGTCCCTGGTGCTCACGTACTCATGAAGAAGCCTTTAGTCCTCGTCCTGGCGTGCTTCCTCCTCTACCTGATGAAGGTCCACAATGGTGCCTTCTTCGTCATCTAGAGTGCAGGCCATCGCTGCCACGACCACGGCACATGTAGCCTCATCTTCCATCACGTCTGTCTTGTCCGGTCTGCCCCATAGCAGGGGGTATCTTGAGACTGCGTCTGCTGCACAGTTCGCCTACCCCTTCAGGTACTTTATGCGAAATGAGTACATCAATGTTTCCTCCTTAAGGCTGAGTATGTGGGGATTGCTGATGTCTTTCAGCTCTTTGTCTTTGAATATCTTGGTGAGTGCACGGTGGTCTACAATGAAGGTGAGGTCAGGTCATTCCAGCAGGAACAGGCGCACCTTTTTCAGGCACCATGTGGTGCAAGGGCCTCCCCCTCCAACGATGAGTAGTTCTTCTCGGCTGATGTTAGATGGTGGCTGCCGCACAGGGCCAGCTTCCAGCTGCCCTTGCAGCACAGGGGGGCATCTTGAGGCACACATTGGCAATACTGCTTTATGACCATGAAACCAATGCCAAGCCTGCTGAAGTCAGTGAACACTGCTGTGGACCGTGTGGTGTCGTAATACTGGAGGCTGCAAGCATACCTATAGTCTCCTTTGCTGACTTGAAGATGGACTGGAGTTGGCTGTCCCAGTACACCACTTTCCCTGATGTTTTTTTCCAATAATTCTCTGAAGGGCTCCGTGAGTGGTGCAGCGGCAAGGAATGGTGCCACCTGGTTCATCAGCCCGAACCATGATTGGATATCTGTGAGGGAGGGGCGTGGCAGCATCTGGAAATTGGTTATACTGCTTAGCAAGTCCTGGCCAGGCTGATACTCCTCCCAGCCAAGCAGATAACCTGAGAAGGTCATGCTTCTCCTGCAGAAGCGGAATTTGTCTGGGTGGAGCGTGATCTCATTTTCTGCAAACATCCGCAGGAACTGGTGTGTGCGCCAAACAGCATCAACGATGCTACGGTCGTGCAGGAGCGTCTTTGACACATTTGTTTCCTGGGGATCTCTGCTGTTGCGCCATCGAAGTGCTTGGTAAAGGTGTCCTGCCCTGCACAGTGGCCCATGCATGTGCACAGGTGGCGGAAGTGGCCCCACGGGGTAATGAAGGTGGTCAGCTTCTTTCTCTCCTCGTTCAGGGGTATCTGGTGGTACCTTGAATAAGCATCCACTACTGTTTTGAACGTGTGCTTTGGCATGCTGGTGATTGCGTTGAATGGGGGGTGGGTATGGAGAGTCTCCCACTGGCTTGCTTGGTTGAATCGTTGATAGTCCACTGTTCTGCCCGACTGCTGTCCTTCTTCGGGACCAACACCATACGGGAACACCACTCCGTGGGTTCTCCGGCCAGTATGGGCTCGATAATACCCTTCCTTATGTCCTCTTCCAACTGTCAGTAAACCTCGTTGTAGAAGTGGTGGGGGACGGATGCTGGTGTGTGCATCACGTAGGGTTTGGAACGGGCACAGGTGGATGTGGTGGGCTATCCCTTTCATCTCTGGCACAGAGGCATGGTTCACTGTGAATGTCATGCGACCAAAGAGCTCCAGGAACCATTTTTCTAAAAGGTTTGGATTTTCTTCCATCAGGGAGTATGGGGGTGGGGGGGGGGAATTGCAGGTTGGGCAGGGATTGAGGGCCCTTCCACCTGTTAAGCAGCCCCTACAGTCACTGGCACGCTAGGGAAGTCATGTGGCACCACACCCAGTGCTTTGCATGCCTGCAGAGACAGATACAGCCACTGCACCCCATCAGCGAAGTACAGGCTTGCCATAGCAGACCTTCAGCCCATGCTGAAATGGCATTCCTTGCATCCCACAACACGTATGCTCTTGCCTGCGAGGTGATTAATACTCACAGTAGGTCTCTGTAGATTTCGCAGAGTCAGCCCGAGGCCTTGCATGAGGTGGTGTCCCACTGTGCATACCTGTGCACCTGTATCGGCTACTCGTCACCTCGCATGCTGCGGGTGGGTTGTCACTCTTCACTTCCACCCTGAGGCATGCTGACGCCTGGGCTCTGGCTATCGTGGTGTAGCTGGTAGTCTTGGGGTGGCTGGGCTGCTTCACCGACTACACACTTGCTGGAAGTGGCCGATCCTCCCACATCTGTGGCAGGTGGCCTTGACAGCAGGGCACCAGCGCTCCTCACTGCACTTGCAGCCACCACACCTCCGGCAGCCCTTTGCTGGTGGGGAAGGGACACGAAGCTGGGGTGGGCCTGCACCTGCCTGCCGTGACTGAGTGGCACCAGCTGCTTCCATTTCCTCCTCATCGCTCGGTGAAGGACCTGCCACACCACTACGGCCGTGCACTCTCTGTTTTCTCCACTAATTCGAACACTTCACAGGCGTTTGTGATTTCTTCCACAGATGATACTGGAAGTAGCCACAGCACTTCTGTTTTCATACTGAGGTTGCACACCCCCATCACAAGCTTTTTCGACAGCATGAAATCATTCAGATTTATACAACACTGGGGGCACTTAAAATCATACTTTACCACCTTGGCTCTACATTTTACCATATATGAAGACACATTATCACTGGGGTCCTGCGCGTATGTGAAGGAGTCAACCATGCTCCCATGGTGCTCCTTACCATGCCGATGGCCTCCTCTGTGCACATGGCCTCGAATCTATGCTTGGCCACCCGAGCATCCATGCACTGCTGCGCTTCAGGATCACACAGCAATCTCACGTAACCCACAGCCAAAGGTAGGACCAACTTGCAACCACTGCTGTAGCACCCGATGCTGTGGGCAAACGCCTCGAACTGGGATGGCCACATTCCCATAGTAGCCTTACCGGGAGTCACAGGTGGTGCCGGCACTTGCCACTGGACCAGTGCCTACAGGTGCAGGGCTGGGTACACCTGCTGGTAGGCTGTTCCCATCCCTGGAGGTCGTAGTTGGAGAGCTGTGGGTGGAATGTCTGGGGCATGGTGGTGCAACTGTGGGTGGTGTTGGAATTTCCTGGTGTGGTGGCTGCATTGGTGCAAGCTGAAGGGTGAGGTGAGGTCGTCGGAAGGGATGGGGGGGGTGGGTGAGGCAGCTAGAGAGGAGCGAGGTGAGGATGCTGGTAGGGAGGAGGGGGCAGGGGAGGATGGCATGAAACAGTGTATGAGTCAGAGGGGGACGGAGTGGTGGTGGGAGGGAGTGAGGTGGTGCGCTGGGTGGATGTGGGGGGCGGGGGTGGAGGAGATGCACCACCCGAGAAAGGTCGCACATGTCTGTTGCGGTAGGTACGGCTGGTGTTGTTGTAATCAATGGTTCCTTGGTAAGGGTTGGGAATGTGGGTGATTGTGTAAGGCCCCGTAAATCGTGGAGCTAGCCTGTTGGGGGCCGGGAGTCGGCCAACCACTACTAGGTCTCCCGGCTGGTACGGGTTGGATGGGGACATGACTGGCTGCAGGTCGTATTGTTTCTGGAGGTGGTGCAGCCTCCTCTTGAGATGGTGAAGGGGGTCGGACTTTGGGGACATGGACGGTGGTTGTAGGTAGTGTTGTAAGGGCAGGAGGAGGGAAGCTTTTCCGAAAATCCGTTTGTGTGGTGAAATGCCGTCGTTCTGGGGACAGGAATTCATATCCCACTAAATGATTTTAACATGGGAGGCCAGTCTTCATTTTTCGTCTTCTCTGTGCGTGCCCACACCTGGTTGAGGAGGGTGCGGTGACTCGTCTCGCAGAAAGAGTTCCCTTGGGGCCAGTAGGGAGAAGAGTAGGAGAGGCGGTATCCAAAGATTGTGGCGAGTAGTTGCCACACCTTACTGATAAATTCCTGCACGTTGTCCGAATGTAGAGCCTGGGGAATACCAAAGTAAGGGAAGATGTGGCAGACAAGGGCTTCGCCTATAGCCATGGAGTGATGTTCCTTGGCCGGGCAAGCGATGAGAAATTTTGAGTACGTATCTACAAATGTGTTGATATATCGGTAGCCGGCTTTGGGGGGCAGGGGTCCCACTACGTCCACAGCCAGTAATTGCCAGGGTTTGTGGGTGGTGATTTCATATGACTGGCCACCTTCACAACGAAAAAGAATAACGCGAAAAAGAATAACGTCGGCAAAAAAACGTCAATACTTTCCGCGCCTACTGTGTATGTATATATATATATATATATACATATATATACACATTCTTGTGGTTAGCAAGGAGAAACAAATAAATTAACACTCACCATTGAATTTAGTATTTACTGGCATTCCCCTTCACCTTTATTATCTTCTTAAGGCGTCTGGGGAGACTGATGGCGTAGTTTTGCAGAACAGACGGACTAAAACTGCTCCATAGTTGCAGCCTCAAGTTTAGGCAAAGATGACGTGTCCATACTACGCAGCTGCCGCTTCATGTGCGCCCATAAATTCTCAATGGGATTGATATCTGGGCTGTTTCCGGGCCAATCTCGAATAAAGGGAACCTCACAGTCTGTT
>JAGKTI010034025.1:0-11546 GCA_018397915.1 Birgus latro | reverse complement strand
TTTAGTCTTTGGTGGCAACGTGCGTGATTGTGCGGTAGGGTATGTCATTTTAAGATGATTTTCGAAAAATAATTACTTCCAATATTAAAGATCTCATTTATCATGCATTTATGTATGCAGATTGATTATAAACTTGGATTTTCGATAAAATGAAAATTAGCTACCGGGAAACGCATTTCAAATTTAAAAAATAACTATTTTTTTCAGTATACTCAACCATGTTTATTTAGTATAACAACAAACACATAATATTATTCTTCTTACCGAAGAATGCTTCCAGCACATCATATAGCTACCTAGTCCGAGGCGTCCTGACGGCATATGGGTACATCGCAACGTTTCGTCACGGTGACACCCGACAATGTACCCATATGTCGCGCAATTGCAAGGTCAGTCATTTGCAAATTTTTTAAATTTCACGGGTGATTTTTTGTGGCCATATGCGGGAGACCTTCCTCTACCCGCTGTCAAGCGGGGATTCTGCCAGGCCCCAACTGCCCCCCCCTCCCCCCCACACTCGGCAATTCAACTGTTAGCAGTGACCTGGCCAGTAAAGACATGTCGCGCCACGGTCTCTCCAATGACGAAATTCACAGTGAAAGTGATTCCTCAGGTGGAGGACAAAGAAATAAAGAAGCTAGAGGAAGAAACAAATAGAACTGATGAGGTGGTAATGTCGTAAAGGAAGGTGCCATATGTTGATATGTTTGGTGAGTGAACAATGATATCGCCTATATTATTGTGTGAAAACCAATATAGTCTTGTACCACACATAAACTCATACCAAATAAATAAATAAATACATAATTTAAAGTGGCTTGAATTAGTCAACCCTTCGTTTTCTTTGAAGCCATGTACCCTGAGAGAGAGAATGAAAAGGTAAGGCTGACTGTCACCTGTAGCAATATTTATAAGCTCAGGAGGGCGATTTCTCTATGAATTTTCGATGTTTCTCACCAAAAGCGGAGGTTTGAGCAAAAAAAAAAAAAAAAAAAAAACTCCGAAACTGCTTGTGATTGGGGGCTATTGGAGGTGAGAAATCGGTCAGGACGTGACGGGTTTCTGGGTGTCAAGGGAACAACCAAAGGAGAGTTCTTGATGTTTTCCAACCGTGACAAAGTGAGACTGCATGGGAAGATAGGCTCGGTCACTGCCTGTTCTCCCAGTCGCTCAGCTGGATGAGGCTGGTGGCTTGCAAGTTCACCGTCGACGGTACCTTGTATTCCCGGACTGCCTTGCTGCCACTACCACCTCCTCCCCTCAGACTGATGATCTTCTCCAGAGCAAACTTTCTCTCTTCAGAATCGCATCAAGACAGCAAAGTCACCAGGAGTGGCTCAGGGTGGGCCCACCAAGCCTCAGACAGCATGTAGGGTTTTGTGATAGCCTTCACCCTCTCGTCCTGCTGTCTCCAGAGCCTGAGTAGAGTGAGGAGATGGCGGGATCCGTCCTTGATAAAGTGTTTCACCTTGATGAGGTAAAACATGGGTAAGAACACCTGGGTCACCCAGGTGGCGAGGAGTCGCAACACCTCTTTGTCGTGGGTATCGAGATCATGCTGACTCATGTACATTATGAGGCACCGCATCACTGCTGTCAGCCACCTGCTGTGGGAGAGCTGGCCACACAGCATTGCCAATACTTCAGGCTTAAGCATGCCACTGAGAACAGCATGCAGGATCTTCCAGGCTATAGAGCTGTCTGTGCTCATTTTCCCTGCCACATCATCAGGAATCTCCACCAAAGGCTCAGCCAACTGTATGGGCTGGAATTCCTTTTTCTGCTCCACGCAGTTCAATTCCGCAAGCATCTTGCCTACTGCACCTTGCCACCCATGACTTGATGAGGTAAGGCCGCCCAAATGTACAACAAGATGCTGCCTTGGAAGCTCATTGATATGCAGACAGGAGAACATCCTGAACAGCTGGCGACCAACCAGCCTCTCACCATGGTGGATCATGCTTCCTTTGTGGCCGGACATTTCAGCAGTAGTATCGCTGCCGATCATCTCACTGGATGTATCGAGCCCTCTGCCCTCATCCAGTCATGGAGGACACTTGCGGCTTGCTTGCTGGTTTTGCCGTCCTGCGCTTTGGTTCTGGGGTGTAGAGTGTGGCATAGCTCCCCTTAGGTTCTTCTGTGACCGTCATATGATTCTCTTTTACCACTTTCTTGCGAAACTTCTTCGTCTCCTTATCTTCCTCCAGCTCAAGCGTATCCTTTCGTCCTCCATCAACAAACACTCCTTTGACATCACTTCCAGCTAACTGTGGTTTGGCCTCATCTGTTGCTACTCACATAATCTTCTCTCTCGCTCTGAAAACTTTTTTGGTGTTGCAGCACAAATACTTCTTGCTTGCAGGCAAATGTCCACCCCGTAACAGATCTGATAAGGCGCCACTGAAAATTGTCTCTGTTGCAGCTGATGACACACCAAATCTCAGAGGAGACTGCTGTTCCGCTGATTTCGAGATAGTTTCTTCTACTTTCTTTCGTTGTAACACCTTGCTCTTCCCCAATTTCCTCTTCTTCACTTTCCATTTCAATGTCCATACTCTTATCTTGTGCAGTAACATATGCACCAACTGTTATGTCATCAATATCACATCTCTGAGTCATTAGCAACGAGTGTCTGTCTCATTCTTCTAGCTGATTTTGCATGGTCTTATCAGAGGTTTTTCCACTTTTAATCATCTTCCTTTGCCTCGCTGTCTCCTTGACATCCACGGCGCCTATCATGTAAGCAGATCTGCTACCCTGCTTTTCCCTTTGAGACCTCAACCATCGCAGATCTAAATAAGGGAGTTTTTGCTCCCTGGCGCAGGTACAGAGACAGTGTGCCTCAACCTGACAGCCCTGTTTGCATGGAGCTGCTTTCTCACTTCACAAAAGAATAGGACACCTGCATTTAGTTATGTCAAAGAGAGAATCAAGCTTCTTCTCCCATTCTTCGATCTCTGCTTTCTTCTTGCCCTTGCCTATAGAAATGTCAGAAAAGGCGCTCCATGCCCTTTCTAGCCTCTGAAGAATTGACTTCTTTCCCACGATCACAGGTTCTTTGAATAGATGGTTGGATCTACTCCAGGCATCAGTCACTTCATTAGCCACATTTCAAAAATTTGTTTCAGACGAATATTTCTTCTGTCACGATCATGGAGAATAATATTGGCCTGTTGGATTTCAATACCTCTTCTCCTACAATCCCTGAGCGTTGGGACTTCCGTCAGTATGAAGCTAGCAGGACCACCAAGATAGCTGCTCAGTGAATTAGCTGCTGAATGTCTGATGTTCTTGACACCACAGCAGCAACAGTTGTCAGATATCCCAGTGGACAGATGCTTCCAGCTCGATAGCAGTATTCTGTTATGTAAACAACTAAGTCACCAAGAACATACACTTTCCAAAGGCAGTCAGACGGATGAAGAAAACAGCTGGCAGAATGGCAAATATATGTAATCCAACTAATTTTCAACACAAGCATAAAAGGAGACAAGAATATAGCACGATTAAACTGCTGAGGTAACCAATACACAGCGACAATTCAGATTTGACGGATGGCATGTTTTGTCATATTTTCAAATGGGTTTCCCGATAGCTAAATTGATTTTTTCAATGATTTAATGACTGAAATTAGATCTACACATATGAATACACTAAAAAAAGTGACCTGCTATCGCAAAATGTAATTGTGAGAAAATATGACACCCTGTTGTGCAGACCAATTCTGTATCGGCAAACTATACCACACAGTTGGGTCAGGTCCGGATTTGCTGGGAAAACGCTGCTTTGGTTGTGCTTCCCCAGTGTGCACTCTTTTATGGCAAGGTTCCCAGTTTCTTCGAGATGAATGGATCCTTTGCTACAGAAGGCTTGACATTGGTATAATGCTGCATTTCTTCAGAGTTTTTCTCATATGATCTTTATATCTCTTCTTCTGTCTCCTTGTGTTGCGACGTGCTGCAGGGAGTTGGCCATACAGAAATTGGCGAGGAAGGCAGTGCTCAGGCATGCGGAACACTTGTTCGACCCATCGAAGTTTTTTTTTTTTTTTTTTTTTAGCCAACATGGTTTTATTTGGATGACTTTACCTGCTAGAGAATTTGTGAGTGAAGAACTTTATCCTTCCAAGTGAGTCCTATGATGTGCTTACTGTAAGCATCCAGTGTGAAACGACTCAAGCTGTTTGATATGGCACTTGTAAGTAGCCCAGGATTCAGCACAGTTTTATAGGGAGGAGAGGCAAACAGCTGTATATACTGATACCTTCATCTCTATTGTCAAAGACTATGGGTTTGAGATGCCCAAAGAGCCTGAAATGTGGTTGATTCATGCAAGGACTTCTGCATCAATGTTATGTTTATCTGTGAGCACACTTCCAAGGTAGGTTTTATTTTTTTATTTTTTTATGCAAGGAAGAAGGAACCAAAGACCCGGAGCCCACAAACTGTTCCTTACAAGAAAAAACTAAACAATACAATCGGAAGCCGAATTCAAGATCTGTTCTTTTTGAGACGCCTAGAGACACTGCGTTTGAAAGACTGGAGATTATGGGAAGTAGAAAATACAGATGGAGGTGTCAGGGCTCTAAATTATCATAATCCAATACAATAGCTAGGAACGGATGTTTAATCTAGAGATTAAATGAAAGTCATTGCTAGAAGGAATGGGGAGGAAATACCATTTGCACATTTTCTCTCTGGAATGCCAGTCTGTGCCTCGTGACGCTTGATAGGAAATGCTACAATACACACACACACACACACACACACACACACACAGGCTTCTAGAAGATTCTGACGAACGTCCATTAGACGTGACACATCTCTCCTATATGAGAGAGTAGTNAGGAAATGCTACAATACACACACACACACACACACACACACACACAGGCTTCTAGAAGATTCTGACGAACGTCCATTAGACGTGACACATCTCTCCTATATGAGAGAGTAGTTAGGAGACAGAAAGGAAACAGGAGTGGAAGCGAGAAGGTGGTCTATATTCAGAGAGGAGGACGGTGGGAATAAAGGGGCAAGAGTTAGCCAGCATAAAACGCTCTCAACATTTTATATTCCTGTGTGATATACTCAGAGTTAATCTTGAGCTCTCCCTTTGAAGAAAATAAAACAACAAACAACCCCAGATTCATCTTTATCTTCTCCTGTTATTGCATGACAAAGTGAACTAAGGTTATCTACTTACAGATCGACTCACGGTAAACTACTGCTCGTCTACAAGTACAGTATACTTATACGAGTCCTACAAAAGTTGCTACGAGTTCTACAAAAGTTGGTGGCAGTGAACGTACGAACCACGTCTACGAGTCTACAGTGGAGTTCTACAACAAGCAAGTTGTTTTTCTCCTAAGTGTTAATCGTCATTGGATGCATATCCTGTCTCTTAATTACTCTCTATGGGCCTTCAGATTTCAGTGATAGTTTATTGTCTCTAGTATGAATAATACCATAGACAATGTCTCCTAAGCTGATAGCTGATTCTTTTGCCTTTTTATTGAATGACCGTCATTTCTTCCTTGGACATCGCTAATTGTTTTTTCACCCTTTTGTGTATATCCTGGAATTCACGCAAATGGAGTTTAGGATAATCATCATGGTTATAGGCAGATTTTTCACCTTCTAGAATATCGTAAGGTAATTTTTATCTGTCCCGTAGATAATGAAATGTGGTGTGTCTCCTATAGATTTATTTATTGATCCATTAATTGATGTTTCTACTCTGGGAATCCAATCAACCCAGCTTGCATAATTTTCACTGACAGTGTGTCGTAGCACATCCAATACTTTTTTGCTTTGTGTCCCTACTAACCCATTGGATGCTGGGTGATAGGCTAAAACATTTACCTTTTTTATATTGTAATGTTTATATATTTCTTGCACGATTTCAGAATTAAATTCACCTCCATTATCGCTTACTAGTACCTTTGGGGTCGTTAACCTACATATGATATTATCTATGACTGCTTTTGCCACTGTTTCTGCTGTCTTATCCTTAATTGGGGCGAAAACTACATACCGTGAGAAATGATCTGTTGCAACAAAGAGGTATTGGTTATTACTGTAAGATAAAGGTAACTTGAATAAGTCACGGGCGACAACGTCCCACGGTTGATATGGTACAGGATATTTGTCTATAGGTGCAGGTGTCAACGTGTAGCCTTTGTGTCACACACGATTCGCATCTGTCTATATGATTGTATATATCTTTTTGGAAAGATGGCCAGTAGTATAACAGCCGGGCTTGTTTAAATGTCCTATCCTTTCCAGGATGTCCTGAATGTAGACTATCATGTATCATCCTTAATACTTGAGGCATTGTTTCATTAGGTACTACTAACTGTCTATTATTTCTTCTGTTTTGGTTGTCCTGGAATGATCCTATATAAGGCATTATTGACTATTGTGAATTGTTTGAGTGGTGTATGTAGCTTTGGTAATGGTATGTCCTCTCCACTTTCCAATTAATATATAACTTTAGACCATGTTGGATCAAGTCTCTGTGCGTTCGCGATTTCATCATAGTTTGGGATGTTTCCCTTGAGATCTAATGTCGCAACATGAATTGTCGTCGGGTTCCTAGATAGTGCATCAGTGACTAAATATATTTTGCCTTGTATATAGTGATTATGTTCATTATAGTTTTGAACCGTGCATTTCCATCTTCCTCTCCTCCCAGAGAGGAGTTTTTCTTGGAACATGCGCACGAGCAGTTTATGGCCGGTAAATAGGTGAATTTCGTAACCATATACCAAATCTCGAAACTTTTGTAATGCAAAGACCACTGCAAGGGCCTCTAGGTATGTAGTGCAATATTTTTCTCTGCACCTTTCATTTGTCTGCTGGCGAATGCAACTGGTTGATCTTTTCCTCGCTTATCTTTTTTCATCAGTATCCTTTAATAGCTGCATCTGTGCAAATTATAAATGGTTTTGTGAAATTAATATAGGCCAAGCATGGTGCACCTGTAAGTTTACCTTTTAATTCATTAAATGCAAGTTTTTTTCCTCTCCCCACTGGAATATAGCATATTTTTTGAGTAGTTGGAACAGAGAAAAAGCTGTATGAGAGAACTGCTTGATAAAAGATCGATAATATCCCACTAGACCTAAAAATTCTTACATCATCTACATTTGTGGGTTCGGGGATATCCTTTACTGCTTTTATTTTGTCCTCAGACATGTGCATCCCTTCTCTGTGGCCTAAGAATTTTCTTTCCTTAAAGCAAAATTTGCATTTAAACAGCTTAATTTTTAAAATAACATCAGCAAGCTATTGTAGGAGCTGGTCTAATTTCTGTAGATGTTCATCTATGGTGTGTGTTGTAATTATGATGTCGTCTAAATACACAAATATTCCTTTTCCTAGCATTCCAGGCAATATGTAATTCGTTAGTCTTTGAAATGTTCCTGGCGCTGTCCTTAATCCCATTGGCATTCGTTTACCTTGGTAATGCCCTGTATTTGTGGAGAAAGCAGTGTATTTATGTAACTCCTCATCTAGGGCTATTTGATAATAGCCATTAAGCAAATCGATTGCGTAAAATACATTATTTTCTTGTCCAGTATTTTGCAAGACGTCACTTAACACTGGCATGGGAAATCGGTCTGGGTTTGTGTATGCTTAATTTACGGTAATCTACTACCATGTAGTCTACGTTTCGTTTGGGCACGAAAAATAATGGGATTCTCATGTATATAGCAAGAGGACCAGCTCACTTAGACCCTCAACATATAGTAAGGCAAGGATGTCTCACAGCTCCAACGGCCTCAAAAGCAATCGAGAAAGACATCATGAGTACCGAAATTAGTTTGGACGTCTTATATGAATTACCGATATTACTGGAGAACATTGCCAAACCACTGAGGACACTGGAAGTTACTATAAGAAGTTCTGTTTCAGAAGCTCATAACACAATGGAAGTGACTGAAATCGTGAAGTTAGCGAAATGGAAAGGTGAATATGGCAAAACAACCATACTCATCATGATCCAAGATCTCCCACATCATGGAACGGAGGCATTTATGGACTCGAACAACATCACACGTACGCGTGAAAGGCGCAGTTTGTTCGACCTGGATGGAGCAATTCTAGGGAACATTTTTGAATTGGCTACAGAGGAAGATCTTCAAAAAATAAACAATATATTTAATAAGATACCTCAGGTATTAACATATCAACATAAGGTAGTTGACACTCAAAATACAGTAATGGGGACAATTGTGAAAAATCTCAGAAAGGCAGAAAGTATAATTCACCAGAGTGTGGACAAAATATATGCCAAGAAAGGAAACCTGACAGAGGGAGTCAGATCCAGAGTTAACCAGTTGCATAAATGAAGGAATGGGAGTTACGGCTACCTCTTGCATTAGAGAGTTGGACAGAAAAGGGATGATAGTTTGTTGCTAGACGGGTATATGTGCCCCTCGTAGAGGTGGAGAGATGCAAGCAGACAGTTCAGAAGAGCAGTGACCATTGAAGCAGAGGTAAAAAAAGAAAGATGAAACACTGAGGTGAAGAGCAGTTGAAGGGAGCCATTAAAAGGAGGAGTTAATGAGACGAAAAACCTTTGACTCCACGATACTGAGGACAGCTGTATATAAGGAGCCTTCCTGCACATGAGAGTTGTACTCTACACAGGGGCTAATAAAACCCGTGTATAAGTCAACAACTGTGCAGGGGAAGAGAAGGTACAGAGTCGGCTTAGCACACCTAATCTCTTGGAAGCAGATCTTACAAGAGATGTAATAAATTATGATCTTTCCAATATAACTCCCGAGAGTTTGAAACCCCAAATAAGTTTAAGGATGATGCAGGAGTGAGCTGAATATTATTAAACATTAGTGGGTACTCCTGTGGAATATTTTGTCTGGTTGATAGGGGCAAGAACTGAGTCTTTGATGCATTAAAAACGAAAATATTGTTTTTACCCCAGTCAGAGATACAAGCCAAGTCAGACATTAGGTGTGCCATAGCCTCATCCCTTGTTTGTTGAAGTAACTGCTGAGATGGACGTTGCAGGAACCGAATGGAAAGGTGAAGAGTGGAATAATCAGCGTATGAGTGGATAAGGTTAGATGTACAGCTCAGAGGGTCATTGATGAATAAAAGGAAAAGAGTTCGTGATACGACAGAGCCCAGGGAACACTACTGTTGATACTTCCAGTAGAAGAACGGAGGCCGTCTACAAAAGCAGCTATAGAACGACCAGTAATGAAGCTATAGATGAAGGCACAGACAGATGGCTATAAACTGGAAGAGGAAAGTTTGGAAATTAAAGGTTTACGCCAGACACGATCGAAAGACTTTGAGATGTCAAGTGCAATGCAAAGCTTTCGCCAAAGTCCAGAAAGGAGGATGACCAGGAGTTTAAAATGTAGGTGAGAAGATCGCCAGTGGAGCGTCCCTGATGGAACCCATACTGACAATCAGAAAGAAGGTTGTGATAGGAGAGGTGCTTTAAAATTTTTCTGCTAAGAATAGACTCGATAACTTCTGAAACACAGGATGTTAAAGCAATTGGACGATAGTTAGAGGTTTGGGATTTGTCACCCTTCTTTGGGACTGGCCGAATGAGAGAAAACTTCCAGGAAGAAGGAAAGGCACAAGTTGATAGACAAAGGAGAAAGAGTTTACCTAGCCAGGGTGTAAGCACAGAAGCACAGTTCTTGAGGTCAACAGGAGGGACTCCATCAGGCCCATATACCTTGTTAGTATTGGGGCAAGTGATGGCAAAAAATAATACATCAACTGAAGAAACTTTAACGTCAGCTATGAGGAAGTCAGAGGGGGGAAGTGATGGAGGAACAGCACTGGAATCTTCTAAGGTGGAATTTGAGGAGAAAGTCAGAGCAAAGAGATCTGCTTTATCAGCAGAAAAAATCGATATAGAGCCATCAGCGTAGAAAAGAGGAGGGAAAGATGATGCGGTAAAGTTGTTAGAAAGGTTTTTGGCAAGGTGCCAGAAAGAGTGGAAAGAATTCGAGTTTGAGAGTTGAGAGCATTTAGTATGGATGAAATTATTTTTAACAGGGCAAAGAACAGGCATAGGACAATTCCAGGCAGGAACTTAAAAAAGATGAGGTTCAGTGGTGGGTTGGCTCCGATATCTTTTATAGACCCTCTCTTTGTTGTAGGCAGCATTAGAACAAGCGTGATTAAACCAAGGCTTTCTTCCATTAGTCAAAGGATATGAGAAAGAAATGTATGCTGACATGCCCGAGAGAATAACCTTCGTAATGTGCAAGACACACTCAGATGGCTCCTTGCCATGGAAGCAATAACTATTCCAGGGAAAATCAAAGAAGTACTGCTTGAGAGCCTCCCCATCAGCAGGTCCATAGTGCCACAACCAATTTTTGTTTGGAAGGTCCACAGGCCGTACTGGAGCGATAGGAAAGGTTAATATAATAAGGTTGTGATCAAAGGAAACCGATGGAGAGGAAAAATTACCAGCGTAGGCGGAAGGATTAGTTGTAGGAAGAGGTCAAGTATGTTGGAACTCTCTCCAAGGCAGTCAGGGATACAAGTAGGGTGCTGTACAAGCTGCACTAGGTCATTAAGGATAGAAAAGATGTAGGTTTGTTCACCTTGTGGATCAGTGGAAGCAGAGGAGAGCCAAGTTGGTTGTGTACACTGAAATCTCCTAGAATGGAGATTTCAGGGAAAGGAGAAATGGATAGGATGTGTTCCATCGTAGAAGTAAGATAGTCGAAGAATTTTTCACAGTCAGTAGAATTAGGGGATAAGTAAACAGCACTGATATATTTAGTCAGAGAATGACAACAAAGCCGAAGCCAGAGAGTAGAGAATTCAGAGGAATCAAGTTCAGGAATACGATAGCAAGGTACGTCATTGCGTACATATACATGTGGCTTTGAAATGAGTATAAAGTAAGAGGATACAGAAAAGAGTTTGCTATCAGTTGCCTCAGACAGCTGAGTCTCAGTTAAGAAGAGAAGGTGAGGTTTGAGGAGGAGAGGTGGTGCTCAACAGAGAGAAAGTTAGAGGAAAGGATGCGAATGTTGCAGAAATGAAGAAGTGAGTCAGACAGTGGTTCTAGGGAGCTCACTGAGTCGTCACCGGGAGAAGGGTGGATGGTGGGAGCATTTATGGTCCTCCTCGGGGGACTCCGAGGCTTGGTTATTAATGCCATTTTTTTTTTTAAATGTTGAAAAGGAAGTGTAGTGTGTAATGTGCATGCAGTTTGGTGTTGACAGTTAGAGATACTTGTACTGAACAGCATGCTGGTCTACTCTCTGTGTTACTGAAATGCTAAGAAAGTTCAGCAATGGAGGATGGTCAGGAACTAGTCCCGAGGGCTGATGAAAAAGGAGTCACAGATCTCCCTGTCATCAGCTTTCCATCCTCCTTGGGAGTACTGCCCTGCTCGACTGGTGCTACAGTCTTCCTGCTAAAATTCTCCACCTGTTTTACATTTTCGCCATTTATCTGAAATGCAAAGGGCTGTGCTGCGTTGTTTCTATGAAATATCATGTCTGTTTTATTGACATTTTTTCGGAGCCCCAT
>JAGKTI010034024.1:0-11546 GCA_018397915.1 Birgus latro | reverse complement strand
TACTTACCCTGCCGTATACTGATATATGAACTCAGCTACATACCAACGTACATAAGCACATACAAATGTATGCATATATGAGTGAGCCCAAATATACACTGACAAAAAATATATCAAAAATAAATACAGTGCAGCCCGTTCTTTTCATACAGAATTGCATATGCATACATACACTTATACAAATCCCGTTCGTTACAGATGTGAGCTTATATAATAAGGGGAGAATATTATATAAAAACGAGATCAAACTAAGTGATCTTAACTAGGCTACATATTTTCTCTGTGATGAATTTATCTAACTTGTACCTCCCATTGCTCAGGTTCATATTATCGGACTCTGTGTTCTCGAATACAATGAATTCAAAGATGTTCCTGTTAACAGCAGATTTGCAAGACAAAACTGAAGAGGCATTATCCCAATCTGTGCAGTCTCTCATCTCTCATATGTACAAGTAAGGCATTGGACGTTGTCCTGTCCCAACACTATACTTATGTTGTTTGATTCTAGCATCAAGTTCTTTTCCTCTCTGACCTACATAAAACTTGTAGCACTCTTTACATGGTATTTTGTAAATGCAGCCACTCGAATTATCAGGTGGATTCTTAATCAACCTCTTCACTGTAGAAGAATTATTGAACACTACATTTACATTTCACCTTTTCATCAGTTGAGGAACTCTGGAAAATTTCTCACTGTATAGTAAAAATAGGAGATTCGTTTTGTCATGAGAGAACAATGGGATTGTCCTATAGAAGGTTTTCCTTGCCTGGTTGGAAGTATTATGTATGAAGGTTTGGGGGCACTTTTATTTGGCTACAATATCGTAGATATTTCCAAATTCCTTATCAATGAATTCCTGGCTACAGATTCGAAGAGCATGTAGAAACATAGAAGAAAACACTGACAATTTGACTTTATCCTGATGAGCAGGATAAAAACGAATATACGAGCAAACATTATTGGGCTTTCTGTAGATACTGAACGTAAATCCATTCCTTGCTCTGTGAACAATGCAATCTAACAATGGCAGTTTTCCTTCATTTTCATGAATGTGCTAAACTGTTCAGCTGAGGAAGGAAAGTATCCAGGTTTTCACTAAATGGGCAAAGACATAATATATCATCTACATATCTAAACCACACTGCATCCTTAAGCAGAATGTTACTAAGTAATCTTCTCTCAAAGAATAATTCCATATAAAGATTACTGAGAACAGGTGAGAAGGGGTTGCCCACTACCATACCTAATTACTGACAGTTGTATCCTTCATTAAATTCGAAACTGCAGTCCTTAATGTAAAGTTTTACTAGCTCAATAAATGTTGAGTCTGAAACAGGTAAGTTTGAGATATTCTAGCAGATCATCAATAGGAACCTTAGTGAATAATAATGTTACACCAAAGCTTAGAAGCTTAAAACCATAATTTACATTTAGTCCGTTAAGTTTGGCCACAAGATCCACATTATTCTTTATATCTGAGTCAGAGATCGTACCAACAAGTAGACTTAGTAATGATACTAACCATTTGGATGGCTTGTAGGAAGCTGAACCTACTGAGCTAATTATGGGTCTAGCAGGGTTGTTATGCTTGTGAGTTTTGATGAGACCGTACATGTATGGTAAAGAAGGAGAGACAGATGTAACGTTTTTAATGAGGTCCTCATCACCTTTCAATAAACACTTCAGTTTCTTGTCAAATTGTGAATTCAATTTTTCAGTGATGACGTTACTTATGCCAAGCTTATAAGAAACTCCCTTGAAACAGGGAATTCACAATTTAATAAGAAACTAAACTGTTTATTGAAAGGTGATGAGGACCTCATTGAAAATCTTACATCTGTCACTCCTTCCTTATGTAGATGATAATGTTACAAAGGGGGATTTGCCGGTTAGGTGTTCGAGAACCTTCTCGGTGTTCCCTGTTTACGATAGGCTGATATCGGTACGAGTCAGAGTTGCAGGCTTGCCTGATGTTAGTGAGCGTAGTTATTTCGTAAGTTATGCATTAATTATTATGCTCTTTTTCTTTGTAATGTTTTATTTACATGTGTTCGTTAAATTATGTAATGTAATCTAAGTTTGGTAATTGATTTAGAGTGTTATATAATGTAAGAAGAGTGGCGTATTTTGGGGGTCTCTTAACCGGCCGAGTCCCACCGACGTACGATGCACGTCGCTACTTTTCTCTGGGGACAGACCCAATGACGTGCATCGAAAGTCACTCAGTTGGTAGGCCCATTGTGTGCACATTTTTCAACATTCGCGGGTGATTTTTGGAAGCATATGTGAGAGACCTTCCTCTACCTGCTGTCAAGCGGGGATACTGCCTGGCCCCACCCAATCCCCCCTCTTCCCCCCTCCCCCCCACACAGGGCAATTCACCTGTTAACTGTAACCTTGCCAGTAAACGTGTGTTGCTCAACGGTCTCTCCAATGACGAAATTCACGGTGGAAGTGATTCCTAAGGTGGAGGACAAAGAAACAAAGAAGCTAGAGGTAGAAACAAACAAAGTTGATGAGGTGGTAGTGTCGTAAACGAAGGTACCATATACTGGGGTTTTGGGTGAGTGAACAATGCTTACAAACGCCTATATTATTGTGTGATAACCAATATAGCCATTTACTACACATAAATTCACACCAAATAAATGAAATAAATACGTAATTTAAAGTGACTTGAATTAGTTAACCCTTTCACAGTTCATTTTCTTTAGCCAGGTACCCTGAAAAAGAAGGAAAGCGTAAGGTTGAGTGACACCTGTATCAATATTTTTAAATTCAGGATCGCGATTTCTCTATGAATTTTCGATGTTTCTCACCAAAAGCGAAGGTTTCAGCCAAAAAACAAGTCGAAAAGCCGTCGGGACCTGAGGGTAGGCTGGGTAAAACACCGGTCAGAGTGCAAACAGCATGTAGATAGTCAGTTGAAGCATGTAGTTGACAATGTGAAGATAATTAGTGGGAAAAGGGAGACTATAGAGAAATATTCCACTGCTGAACCTCAGGTTAGTGTACAGGGAGCATATGAAAGGAATGGACAGTGAATGGGGAATCTTGATGGATCCCAGGCATCTAAAGGTAGCATTACAGGGTTGAATAATCAGAATGTGGAAGTTTTAAGCCCTGGCCTTAATTATGATGCCCAAGTTTTTAGACCCCAAACCAGTGAAGTGCATGGCAACAATGGGGGTCCAATTAAAAAGAAACCTCAGGAATTTGATGGTAGAGTATCTTGGGAAGCTTACCGTGCACAGTTCGAGTTACTTGCGGATCAGAATGGCTGGGATGATAGGCAGAAGGCAGTGCAGCTTGCTACTAGCCTTAAGGGTGCCGCCATGGAAATTCTGGGCCAGATGTCAGTGATGGAGAAGAACAGTTATCAGTCCCTAGTAGAAGTGCTGGAGCGCAGATATGGAACCATGTACCAGACTGAGGTTTACAGAGCAAGATTCCGGAGCAGTGAACGGGCTCGGGGAGAACCCCTACAGCAGCTTGCTCATGACCTGGAGAGTATGGCATATAAGGCGTACCCTGGAGCAGCACCTAACCTGTTGGATATTCTACTGAAGGACTAGTTCATCGATGCTCTTGACAGTGCAGAGCTGAAAGTGCAGGTGAAGCATGCACAACCCAAAAGCATGCAAGAAGCACTTGCCAGGGCTCTAGAGTTTGAGTCCTATGTCAGGTCAAGTATGTCCACTTTTCAGACAGGTCGTAGTGCAGGATTCAAGGCAAGAAAGGGGCAGGTATGTGAAATGGAAAAATTTGGTGCTGTGGGAAGCCAGGACACAGAAAAGAGGACTGCTACAAGTGGAAGAGGGAACAGGAGAAGACCAGTGGAGGTTGCTGGTTCTGCAGGAAGCCGGGGCACAAGAAGGAGGATTGTCACAAATGGATGAAGGAGCAAGAACAGTGTAGTGCAAGGATATCTTCAGTTGTAACAAAAGCATGTTGGACATGTAGTGAGGTGGGACACTTCAGTTCTGAGTGTCCGAAGAAGAAAAAGGATGATAAGAAGAAGGTTGCAGAAGACAAGAAAGAAGCGGAAAACTAGTGGAGGCTGGTGTGAAGGGGCAGCTGTGGTGAGTGAATTTTTGATACTCTTTGAATTTTCACACCGCTGTGCCAACCAGTGTAATGAGGAATAATTTTGAGTTCCCTTCAAAATGAAGATAAATTAACAATTCAGTGTTTTCTGTTACTGCCAGAATATTAAGAAGGCCTCGTTAAATAATTGAAGTAATTTTGGTATGCTGCCACCACCCAGCAGTTGCCGGGGAAAAAAAAAAAGTATTAATGATATTAGTCCCGTACGATGGAAAAAGGGACAAAAGGCCTATGGCAATAACAGGGTAGCGTGAGTATAATATATGAGAGCGTGGTTCTTATAGATGAAACATGCCTTGCGGGCCACTCGGTCTTATGTAATACTCCCCAGAGGATTTATACCAAACACATACGAAAAGTATAATTATCTATATTGCTAACCTTGAATTACACAGAATGAATAGAACTACATTCAAGAATTAATTACTGGAGCATAGTAAGCATTAGTCTCCGATACACCAGAATATCCGAGAGAATGAAAGCTCTCTTCTCCACAGTTTATAAATCACCTGACTCATATAACACAGTACAAAGAATTTATTCGTGTGTTCCACTACAGAGGCTCCTTGGGCTTTACATCCAACAGGATGCTGATTAATCTGCTCACATAAGATCTACTCATCCAATACGAACACACACGTACATAAGAATTCACTCAACCCGACTGTGTTATAGAAAATTACATCAACAGGGGACTCCCATAACCCACGGTCTCATAAGAACTCGTAGTGATACCCAGTTTACAACGTGTTACACAGTTTACTCTACTTTTAAAGAAATCATCCCTATTTTACCTGGGTTTGCACCACATAACATATCTAGGTAAATAATCATAAGCCAAGAATAATACAGAATGCAATCTCAGCGTACACAGCNGTCCAGGAATTTTGCAACAAGGAGTTTACGCAGTACTCCACTTATACAAAACGACTTATGATGATTTAAATTTTGTGGCATTAACATAGGTCTAACAATTTAAAAACGATGCCTAAAGTCACGCATTGACACAATTTCTCTTTGTTTCGCCCCGGCACTAGCCTAGAACTGATGTCTGTGCCAAATAAATTAATTTCGCGGTTAACTATGACAATAATCAATAGTCAGACTTTACCTAAGTTCTTAGACATCATTACTTAGTACAACAAGACGACAAATACAAACTCAAATACCAAATTCTAAATTCTAGGTGTAAATACGACTCATCGCTAATTTAAGTCTCAAATTAACATTCTACGCCACTTTATCGAAACCAGACGTGAATTTGCACGTCCACTCGCTCCACACGTCCATATACTTCCCTATTACCCCTCAACTAAAATCAAGCCCAAAAAATGAATTACAAAGTCCACTACACATACATTGCATCATCTTAACAGGGTCCAGAATTCACACTTACAACATACATAACCTAACGTAAATTACATACATTATATATATTACTTACACTATACTTATACTAACTTATATTACTCTTATACTATTTACATCATATACAAGAAAAATGGCATTACTCAGACACCAGTCAGCTTGTCCCAAGTAGCCCCACCGCCGAGAAAATGCAAGAGAACAGCAATTGACAGTGTGTGAACAGATGGGAGGAAAGGTGGAAAGAAGTGTTCCCTGGTGATTGGTCCGGCCTCAGAGCAGACTTTTATGAAGACTGATGTGTTACATCATCTGTATCTGCCTGATTCATCGGAACAAAGTGTGGTGTAAATGGGCATTGTGCGGAACTGATGTGACTCCTTGATGTCCAGACTGAAGTGGCAGGGCAAGAGACTACTCTTCCAGTTTACGTGGCCGACATAGAGGATCCTTGTCTTCTGGGTCTTGACTATCTGATGTCCATGGGGTGTGAGCTGGACTTGCAACTCCATGAAGCTGAAGGTTCGAGGAAGGTCGGTTCCCGTCGTGGCAGTGAAACGTACCAGTTCTTGTGGGGAGGTAAGGGTGATCCGCACTACAGTGATACCCCCAAAATTAGAATTGTTGCTCCAGTGTAATGTGAGTGGGTCTTTTGACAGCTGTATAGGGGTAGTGGAGCCGAATGTACGGTGCAAGACGAAGGCCGGAGTGATGGTGGGGAGAATACTGGTGGAAACAGGTGCAGATGAAGTGCCATTTGTTGTGGCTAATTTCTCCCGTGAGCCACAGAAGATCAGCGAGGGAGAAATTGTGGGACTGTACCAGGCGGTGGACCCTGAGTGGCATCAGAGGAAGGCCTGTAAACGAAGCGTAGTCAAGGAAGACGGGTACGTGCCACACCACCTATGGGACCTATTTTCAAGGAGTAGCCAATGCCTAGATAGCTCCCAATTGCTGAAGTTGAGGTAGTTGCTGACGAAGTTCACTGATGTCTTCTCCACTGGAGACCTAGACCTGGGGTGCACTGACCTGGTGGAGCATAGTATAGATACTGGGGATCACCGCCCGATTAAACAGCCAGCGCGGAGGATGGCGCCAGCCCAACTGCAAGAAATGGAGAAGGTGAAGGAGAATCTCCAGAGTCAAGGGGTAAGAGAAAAGTCCAACAGTACTTGGCCATCAGCAGTTATTCTGGTAAAGAAGAAAGACGGCCCAGTAAGGTGCTGTGTAGATTATCGACCCCTGAATGATGTGACAGTGAAGGATGCATACCCCTTGCCAAGAATTGATGACACCCTGGATGCTCTCTCAGGAGATAAGTGGTTGTCCACCCTAGACATGAGGGCAGGATATCATCAGGTCAAGGTTGCAGAGAAGGACAAAGAGAAGACAGCCTTTTCATATGGGCGAGGTTTATGGCAGTTTAAGGAGATGCCTTTTGGCCTATGCAATGCCCCAGAAAATTTTGAGCGTCTAATGGATCGCATACTGGAAGCCCTGCACTGGCAGACGGTCCTCATCTATCTGGACGATGTATTGTGTTTGCACGGACTTTCGACCAGGAATTAGAGAGGCTGTCGGAGGTGTGGGACAGGATCCGCACATCGCGCTTCAAGCTGAACTCCAAGAAGTGCTATTTGTTTCAGAAGGAAGTAAAGTACATGGGACACATTGTAGGTGAGAGCGGCGTTCGTACTGACCCAGAGAAGGTGGCAGCTGTGGAAAACTGGCCAGTTCAAACTTGTGTGAAGAAGCTACGGAGCTTCCTTGGCTTGTGTACCTACTACCGCCGTTTTGTCAAGGACGTTGCGACGATAGCTGCACCTCTGCAGAAGCTGTTGGGGAAGAGACAGAAGTTTGCATAGACAGCAGAGACTCAAAAAGCCTTTGACGAACTCAAACATGCATTGACAAGCTCTCCAGTATAGCCGTACCCTGGTCGGAGTCAGCCATTTATCTTGGACTGATGCTAGTAACCATGGTATTGGTGGAGTCCTGTCGCAGAAGAAGAATGAAAAAGAATATGTGGTAGCATATTACAGCAAGAAGCTCAGCCTACCGGAGAGGAACTCTGTGTGACCCATAAGGAGCTCTTAGCCGTGATGAGAGCCTTGATTTCTTCCATCCCTACCTGTATGGGTCAAACTTCATCATCAGGACGGACCATGCGGCACTCAAGTGGCTGAAAACGCTAAAGAATCCAGAAGGACAACTGGTACGCTGGCTCGGGAAGCTGGACTAGCACAGTTATGAGGTGCAGCACCGTCCTGGGCGGGTACATGGCAATGCTGACAGTTTGAGTCGCTGGCCTTGTGATCTGGAATGCTGGCAGTGTAGTAAAAAGGAAGGTCATAGTAAGAAATGGAGCCGTACTGCAGTGACGGGGCCAACGTCAGATGAGGCAGACCTGAGGACGATGCAATTGGAGGATACAGATTCACAGCCAGTTATAGAATGCCTGCAGTGGAGTACAGCGCGACCATCTTGGGAAGAAGTTTTCAGGTTGAGCCCCACAACCAAGAGTTAATGGAGTCAGTGGGACCTTCTTCGTTAGAATAATGGACTACTGGAGTGTCGGTGAGAGACACCCGATGGCCTCAGCAAGTATTGGCAACTGGTGGTTCCGAAGAAGATAAGGTCAGAGATCTTGGATGAGTCCCATAACTAGATCACCAATGGCCACCTGGGAGTGAAGAAAACTGTAAGCTGGCTGCGACAGAGGTTCTACTGGATTGGCATGCATCAGGATGTTGAAGAGTGGTATCAGGCCTGTGATATGTTCTGTGCCAAAAAGGGACCCAAGAAACGTGCGTGCGGCCCTCTTCAGCTGTACCAAGTGGGTGCACCGATGGAAAGAGTTGCAGTGGACATTGCTGGACCTTTACCACTCACGGAAAGAGGAAACTGATATATATGTGTCGTGATGGACTACTTCACAAAGTGGCCAGAAGCCTATGTCATCCCTGATCAAGAGGCTGCGACTGTTGCTCATGTGTTGGTTGACCAGTTTTTCTGTCGTTTTGGGATGCCACAAGAGCTACATTCAGACCAGGGTAGAAACTTTGAGTCTGCTGTGTTCCGTGAGTGCTGCCAGTTATTGGGGATCAGGAAGACCAGGTCGATCCCACTAAGACCACAGTCAGATGAGATGGTGGAGAAATTCAACTGGACCCTAGGACAAGAACTGGCCAAGTACTGCACAGATGGACAAACAGAATGGGACCAGAAATTACCTGCGTTGTTGATGGCATACCGTTCTGCATCCCATGAGTCTACCTGCTACACCTCTGCAAAACTAATGTTAGGCCAAGAGCTACGTTTACCCATTCACTTGTTAACAGGAAGACCACATGGTGAAGAGCTGCCTACAGACACCACTGGCTATCCGAAGCACCTTCAAGAAAGGCTGGCTGAGGTACGTCGTCAAGTGCGAGGAGCCCTCAAGTTTTCAAGAGAGATGAAGAAGTGCAAGTATGGTACCAAAGCAAGCGAGGTGAGCTTCAAGGATGGCGATCAAGTTTGGTTATACAGTCCTCAGCGAAAGAAGGGACAGTCACCGAAGCTGCAGACCCATGGGATGGGCCTTACACTGTGTTGGACCACCTGTCAGACGTAACGTATTGGATTCGGGGAGGCAGGAAGTCTCTTCCAATGGTGGTACACGTGAATCGTCTGTGGCAGTACCATGGGCTAGGACAGTACAGCTGGGGCGTCTCCGAGAGATCATGCTCTCTCGCAGCTGAGGATGTTGAGGAGGACACGGAGCTGAAGTGCAAGAGTATGGTGGCAGTTTCCCAAGGGAAGAAGCGAATCAGGAAGAGAACCGATACCTCCCCG
Organism: Birgus latro; assembly: GCA_018397915.1. Taxonomy (NCBI): domain Eukaryota; kingdom Metazoa; phylum Arthropoda; class Malacostraca; order Decapoda; family Coenobitidae; genus Birgus; species Birgus latro. The sequence continues at coordinate 2,236 of JAGKTI010034024.1, read as the reverse complement.
GAGAAGTGGACTGTGTGGAGGAGCAAGAATATTGTCGGAAGCGGCACAGAAGAAGACCTGATAAGTTGAAGGATTATTTTGTGTACAGTTAGATGTTTCATTAGGATTAAGGTTTATGTTTGTATATACTGTGTAGTTTTGTCGGGACGACAAAGAACTAGGGAAGGGGTAGTGTTATGAAGGGGGATTTGCCAGTTAGGTGTTCGAGAACCTTCTCTGTGTTCCCTGTTTACGATAGACTGATACCGGTACGAGTCAGAGTTGCCAGCTTGCCTGATGTTAGGGAGAGTATCGTAAGTTATGCATTAATTTTTATGCTCTTTTTCTCTGTAATGTTTTATTTACGTGATTGTTCTTTAAATTATGTAATTTAATTTAAGTTTGGTAATTGATTTAGAGTGTTATGTAATGTAAAAAGATTGGCGGATTTTGGTTGTCTCTTAATTGGTAACGGTGTTGCTAGGGGCTGGTTAGGACCAGCACAGTCCAGAACTGTGGAGAAATAGTTCATTCTCGAGTAATGCAAGGTTATATAAAGATGGGAAATGAGAGTGTAGGAGGTTTTTAAGGGTTTAAGATTTAGTTGGGCCTCTCTCAGTTTGGGTGAAGTTTGTATATTTTCGGTACTTGTGAAAACAGTGAAGTGTAGTCGAGTATTAAGTGCAATTGCAGTTAGTAAAGTTTGTCTAGCTCCAATGCTGGTGAGAAAAGTGAAGTTAAAAAGCATTAAGTGGAGTTATTTGGAAAAATAAAGACCGTGAATTTTAAGAAGCCAGTGTTTATCTTTGCCTCAGCTGATCTTGTGTGCTGTACACCTAAAGGCTGACCATAGAAAGAACGACTCACTGGGCAAAGTCCTTCCTATACTGAACTACTGCTGCTGGACCCTGTGGCAGTGTGGGGAATGGGACTTAACAATAATGTCTTAGGCCATCTAGTGAAAGCCTGAATACTTTCCTTCCTCAGCTGAGCAGCTTAGCACCTTCCATAAAATTCACAGTGCAGCAAGGAATGGATTCAGGTTCAGTATCTACAGAAAGCCCACTTATGTTTGTTCGTATATTCATTTTCATCTTGCTCGTCAGGATAAAGTCAAAGTGTCAGCGTTTTCTTCAATGTATCTAAATGCTCTTCAATTTTGTAGCCCGGAATTCATCGATGGGGAACTTGGAAATATCTACAATACTGTAGCCAAATTACAGTATCTCCAAACCTTTATAGATAAAGCTGTCAACCAAGCAAGGAAAACCTTCTAGACTCTAGAGGACCATCCCATTTCCTTCTCATGACAAAACGTATGTCCTAAATTTTCCATACAGTAAGAACTTTCCAAAGTTCCTCAACCAATGAGAAGATGGAATGTAAATGTAATGTTCAAGAATTCTTGTATAGTGAAGAAGAGGTTGATTAATCCGAGGAATCCCATCGACGTATGGGTACGTCACAATTTTTTTTCAGGTACACCCATCGATGTATGGGTATGTCGCGCAATTGCAAGGGTCATAATTTGCACAATTTTCAAGTTTCACAGGTGATTTTTGGTAGGCATATGTGGGAGAACTTCCTCTACCTGATGTCAAGCGGGGATACTGCCTGGCCCCACCTAACCCCCCTCCCTCCCCTCCCCCCATACTGGGCAATTCACCTGTTACCAGTAACCTGGCCAGTAAAGGTATGTTGCCCCATGGTCTCTCCAATGACGAAATTCACGGTGAAAGTGATTCCTGAGGTGGAGGACCAAGAAATAAAGAAGCTAGAACAGGAAACAAACAGAAGTGATGAGGTGGTAATGTCATAAAGGAACGTGGCATATGTGGATGTGTTTGGTGACTGAAGAATGCTTCTATTGCCTATATAAATGTGTGAAAACCAATATAGTCTTGTACTACACATAAATTCGTACCAAATACATAAATAATTATGTAATTTAAAGTGGCTTGAATTAGTTAACCCTTCCATAGTTCGTTTTCTTTAGCCAGGTACCATGAGAAAAAGGGAAAACATAAGGCTGACTCATCATATGTAGCACCATTTATAGCGTCAGGAGGGCGATTTCTTTATGAATTTTCGATGTTTCTCACCAAGAGCGATTGTTTGAGCAAAAAAAAAAAAATCCGAAAATGCTCAGGACTGGGGGTATCGGAGGTTGGAAATCGGTCGGGACATGACGGGTTAAGAATTCACGTGATAATTCAAGTGGCTGCATTTACAAAATACCATGTAAAGAGTGCAACAA
>JAGKTI010034023.1:0-11546 GCA_018397915.1 Birgus latro | reverse complement strand
AACTGGGAACTGGAAGAAGTGAAAAAGTAATATGGCTTTTCTAGGCTTTAATTACAAAATAGTATTTACAAAAATCTACAAATAAGTCTGAGGTAATTCCCACCTCACTTCACTACGTGCATAAGTACCTAAAAACCGCACATACACGTCTACTCTTAAAATCACTGGAATATTAACACTATTTTAATAAAGCAAAGCCAGTCTTGTAAAAACTCACTAGTGCTGTTATATATATATAGCACTCTTTAGTTATTTATATATATGAAATCACTGTTACATCAATATAAGAAAAACACACTTAAACCTTTAAAATCTTAACTCCCTCCGTTTCAAACTAGGAGTCCTTACTAGTTCTTAAACTCCTTCCGTTTTCTAACTAGGAGTTCTTACTAGTTCTTAAACTCCTTCCGTTTTCTAACTAGGAGTTCTTACTAGTTCTCAGACACAGATAACTAGGAGTCCTTACTAGTTCCCAGACGACAGACAAATAAATAGCACTGTTGGTCAGTTATACCCGCGGTTACAAAGTATGTACTTCCACTTACTACCAGTAATGCTCTCATGCTGGCTCCCTGGAACTTTACTCTCGGCTATACAGCGACGTCTCTGCACCAAGCGCGCCAAGCTGTCTCACCGTCCTCCAACTACTCTGTGTCTGCTCTTCGCCAAGTTCTAGTCTGAACTGAGGTCTGTACCCATTCCTGGCCTCAAAAGGTTGCCAATATTCGCCAGCAGTCATATGGGGTGTGGTGGGTGGTGATGAGTCACCCACTCACCCAGTGCCATCACCCACTCACCCAGCGCCGTCACCCACATCACCCACCGTAGAGGCCCGATCAGACTCGCTGTGTCAGCACGCGTTCTCACGGTCTGAACTGCCTAGCCAACACTTTTCCTGTGTAAACAACTCGACCAACACCACCCGCACTACTCCTCTCTCTCTCCTCCTCCTTCCTCTATTTATTTCTTCCTCTCAACCTCTCTTCCTTATTCCATCTCCCTATTGCCCACAGCTATACACCGAATCGCTACTCTTTCTTCCCTGTCCGCATTTCATCCTTAACTCACTTCCGGTAGGCGGTGTCATTTGCACCTCTGTCACCGCTGTGTGTCTGACACCTGCTTGAGGGGATCCATGTCGGCTTCCCGACATTACATACCGTACTATTACGTAATACTTTGTGTGTGTTACAGAAAAATATGGAATTTCTTTTTCAGTCACCCTCCATCCTTGTAGATGAACAGATGAATTTTGACCCTCCAAATGTGCTTCCCAAGACCTGCAATGTTTTACTGTTAGATTTTTTTTTTTTCATTTCTTTTTCTCCCAGGAGCCCCATTCAGCTAGCAGAATGGATGGTTACTTCTAGCATAAATGTACATTGAGTGATTTTTTTTTTGGGGGGGGGAGGGGAGAATTGATTTTTGTAGTTTATTCTCATCACCATTTTGAGTTAAACAAAAATTCATGTAGCTTGAATACGTTGAAATGTGTGCTCTTATCTGTTTCTTATTACCACATTTTGAAATAAGACTCTCATCCGGACCCATGCCACGTAGGAAACTGTGTGTCTGGACCTTCACACATAGTAACTGAGTACCCCTGATTTAGAGTGTTGTGTAATGTAAGAAAGCTCTGGCATAATTTGGATGTCTCTGATTTGGCAACTGTTGTAGCTAGAGTACACTCGAAGATTCGAGTATAATGCAAGATTATATAAGGATGGGGGAGGGACTAGAGGCGTTTCAGTTCAGTTTGAGTTTAGATCAGTGTCAGTTCAGTGTCAGTGCAGTTTGTGAAGATTGTATAGCTCTGATAATTGTGAAAATAGTGAAGTGTAGTTAGCAAGCAGTAAGCATAATTATTATTTTTTTTTTTTTATGCAAGGCAGAAGGAACCAAGGGCCATGGGCCCGCATACTGTTCCTTCCAAGAAAAAGTAAAAACAATACAAAAGAGAGCCAAATTCAAGATCCATTCATTTCGAGATGCCTGGACACACTGCGTTTGAAAGATTGGAGATCATAGGAAGTAGGGAATACAGGCAGAGGGAGACAGTTCCAGAGTTGACCAGTTGCATAAATGAAGGACTGGGAATAACGGTTAACTCTTGCATTAGAGAGCTGGACAGAAAAGGGATGAAAGTTTGTTGCTAGACGGGTACTACGTGCCCGTCGTAGAGGTGGAGGGATGCAAGCAGACAGCTCAGAGGAACAGTGACCATTGAAGTAGCGATAGAAGAGAGATAAAGATGCAACAGTGAGGCGAAGAGACAAAGGTTGAAGGGAATCAGTAAGAGGAGGAGAGTTAATGAGACGAAAAGCCTTTGACTCCACCCTATTGAGAAGAACCGCATGTGGGGAGCCTCCCCACACATGAGAGTTGTACTCCATACACGGGCGAATAAAACTCGTGTACAAGGTCAACATCTGTGCAGGGGTAAAGAAAGCTCGGAGTCGGCCCAGCACACCTAATCTCTTGGAAGCAGATTTCACAAGAGATGTAATATGTTCTTTCCAAGACAAATCCCGTGAGAATGAAACCCCTAGCGTGTTCAAGGATGATGCAGGACTGAGCTGGACATTATTAAACATTAGTGGTTAATCCTGAGGAAGATTTTGTCAGAGATATGAGCCAAGTCAGACATTAGGTGTGCCATAGCCTCATCCCTTGTTTGCTGAAGTAACTGCTGAGATGGACGTTGCGGAAATCGAATGGAAAGGTGAAGGGTGGAATCATCAGCATATGAGTGGATAGGGTTAGATGTACAGCTTAGAAGGTCATTGATGAATAAAAGAAAGAGAGTTGGTGATAGGACAGAGCCCTGAGGAACACCACTGTTGATAGGTCTAGGAGAAGAACGATGGCCGTCTACAACAGCAGCTATAGAACGACCAGAAAGGAAGCTAGAGATGAAGGCACAGATAGAAGGATAGAAACCGTAAGAGGGCAGTTTGGAAATCAAAGATTTATGCCAGACTCGATCGAAAGCCTTTGAGATGTCAAGTGCAATGGCAAAGCTTTCGCCAAAGTCCCGAAAGGAGGATGACCAGGAGTCTGAAAGGTAGGTGAGAAGATCGCCAGTGGAGCGTCCCTGACGGAACCCATACTGACGATCAGAAAGAAGGTTGTGACAGGAAAGATGCTTTAAAATTTTTCTGTTAAGAACTGATTCGAAAACTTTTGATACGCAGGATGTTAAAGCAATTGGACGATAGTTAGAGGGTTGGGAATGGTCACCCTTCTTTGGGACTGGCTGAATGAGAGCAAACTTCCAGCAAGAAGGAAAGGTACAAGTTGAGAGACAAAGGCGAAAGAGTTTACCTAGGCAGGGTGTAAGCACAGAAGCACAGTTTTTGAGGACAACAGGAGGGACTCCTGGTGATTAAAGACCGTGAACTTAAAAAGCCAGTGTTTATTTACAATGCCTGAGCTGATCTGTGCTATACACTGAAAGGCTGACCAAAGGAACACCAACTCACTGGGCGACGTCCTTCGTATACTGAACTACAGTACAGTATTGCTGTTGGAGCCTACGGCAGTGTGGAACTTGGATGTGACAGTGGTGTCTGGAGTGTGAGATCTTTAGAAAAATGCTGCATTGAGGCTAACCTTCGACATGGAGGCAGAAGGTGTACAGATGAGAAGCCAGGCTAGGCAGGATGAGGTCACTGTGTGCTATTATGAAGCTATTACAAGCACACAGTGAAGGAAAGGAAGAACTCAAAGAACAATTACAGGCAAAGAATGAAGGACAGAAAGAACTCAAAAACAATATTACAGCCACAGAACAAAGGACAAAAAGAACTTAAAGAACTCAAAATGAAGGACAGAAAGAACCCCCCCAAAAATAATACAGGCACAGAACAAAGGAGAAAAAGAACTCAAAGAACAATTACAGGCACAGAATAAAAGACAGAAAAAACTCAAATAACAATTACAGGCATAGAACAAAGGACAAAAGAACTCAAAGAACAATTACAGGCACAAAATTGTACAATTACAAGCACAGAATGAAGTATAGAAAGAAATGGGAAAAAAATTCAGGAACGGAACAAAGAACAGAAAGGACGATATGAACAGCTTCAAGAGGCATTACAGGAGCAACAGAGAGAATTACAACTGAGGATGCAAGGACAGCTAGATGCTTTCATGGGGGGAATGAAGGAAGAGCAACAACAGTTGAAGGAGGATGCATACACTGAGCAACGGCAGCAGAAGTATAAGGTAAGCAATAATGTGATGGAGTGCAGACAGCATGTAGTAAACCAAATGAATATTATTGAGGGAATTGTTACAGAGTGCAGACAGCATGTCGACAACCAGCTGAAGATTAGTGAGGGAGTTGTGATGGAGTGAAGAGAGCATGTAAATGACCAATTGTTGCATGAAGTCGACCATGTGAAGATAATTAGTGAGAAAATTGAGGCTGTAGAGAAATGTTGCACTGCTGAGCCTTGGGTTAGAGTATAGGGAGCATATGAAAAGAATGGACCATCTATGGTGGATCTTGATAAATCCCAAGCATTTAAAAGTAGCATTACAGGGCTGAATGATCAGAATGCACAAGTTTTAAGTCCTGGTCTTAATTATGATGCCTCAGTTTTTAGGCCCAAACCAGAGAAGTGCATGGCTATGAAGGGAGTCCATTTAAAAGGAAACCTCAGGAATCTGACGGTAGAGTATCTTGGGAATCTTACCATACACAGTTTGAGCTACTTGCTGATCAGAATGGTTGGGATGATAGGCAGAGGGCAGTGCAGCTGGCTACTAGCCTCTAGGGTGCCGCAATGGAAATTCTGGGCCAGATGTCAGTAGAAAGGAACATTTATCAGTCTTTGGTAGATGTACTGAAGGGCAGATATGGGACCATGTACCAGCCTGAGGTTTACAGGGCAAGATTCTGGACCCACGTACGGGCTCAAGGCGAATCCCTACAGCAGCTTACTCGTGACCTGGAGAGTATGGTATACAAAGCATATCCTGGAGCAGCATCTTCTGTTGGCTACTTTTCTGAGGGATCAGTTCATCAATGCTCTTGATAGTGCAAAGCTGAAAGTGCAAATGAAGCAGGCACAACCCAGAAGCATGCAAGAAGCACTAGCCAGGGCTATAGAATTTGAGTTCTATGCCAGGACCAGTACGTCCACTTTTCAGGCAGGTCATACTGCAGGATACAAGGCAAGAAAGGGGCAGGTACATGAAGTGGAAAAATTAGAAGGATGCTGCTGGTACTATGAAAAGCCAGGGCATTGGAAAGAGGACTGCTTCAAGTGAAAGAGGGAACAGCAGAAGACTGGAGTAGGTTGCTGCTTCTGAGCGAAGCTGGGACACAAGAATGAGATTGTTACAAATGGAAGAAGAAGGAAGAACAGAGGAGTGCAAGGAAATCTACAATTGTGAAGAAAGTGTGTTGGACAAGCAGTAGGTGAGACACTTCAGCCTGAGTCATCAGAACAATTGTGTGGCACAACTGGGCACTGCGCAGAACTGAGGGAACCTTTGGATGTCTGCACTGAAGTGGCAGAGCAAAAGGTCACGCTTCCAGTCTATGTAGCCGAGATGGAGGAACCTTGCCTTCTTGGTCTGGACTATCTGGTGTCTATGGGATGTGAGCTGGACTTCTGCTCCATGAAGCTAAAGGTTCGAGGAAAGTCAGTTCCCGTCACTGAAGTGACACGTATTAGTTCTGATGGCAGGGTGAGGGCACTCTGCACTATACTGATATCCCCAAGATTAGAGCTATTGCTCCAGTGCAAGGTGAGTGGCTCCTTTGACGGATGCCTGGGGGTGATGGAGCCTGATGTATGGTACAAGGTGAAGGGCGGAGCGATGGGTTTGGTGGAAACAGGTGCAGGTAAAGTGCCAGTTGTGGTGGCCAATTTCTCCTGAGAGCCATAGAAGATCAACGAGGGAGAAATAGTGGGACTGTGTCAGGTGGTGAACCTGAGTTGCATCAGATGAAGGCCTGTAAAACGAGTGTAGTTGAAGAAGATGGGTGTCTGATGGACTTCTTACAGGACCTGTTTTCAAGGAGTTGCCTATGCATGGACGGCTAACAAGTGCTGGGGGTGAGGCAGCTGTTGACAAAATTTGCTAATGTATCCTCCACCGGAGACATAGACCTAGAGTGCAGTGATCTGATGGAGAATTGTATAGACACTGGGGATCACTGCCCGATTAAACAGCCAGCACGGAGAATGCCCAGTGGCAAAAAATCGAGAAGGTGATGGAGAGTCTCCAAAGTCCAGGAATGATAGGAAAGTCCATCAGTCCTTGGGCATCAGCAGTGGTTCTGGTAAGGAAAAAGAAAGGCTCAGTTAGGTGTTGTGTAGATAATTGATCCTTGAATGAAGTGACAGTGAAGGATGCATACCCCCTTGCCAAGGATTGATAACATGCTGGATGCTCTGTCAGGTGCCAAGTGTTCTCCACCCTAGACATGAAGGCAGGATATCATCAAGTCAAGGTTGTAGAGGAAGACAAGGAGAAAACGGACTTTTCATACGAGCGGGGTTATGGCAGTTTAAAGTGATACCTTTTGGCCTATGCAATGCCCCAGTTACTTTTGAGCATCTCATGGATCGTGTACTGGAAGGCCCACACCGGCAGACAGTTCTCATCTATCTTGGCGGTGTAATTGTGTTTGGACGGACTTTCGACCTGGAATTGGAGAGGCTGTTGGAGGTGTTTAAGGATCCAAGCAGCGCACCTCTATCTGAACTCCAAGACGGGCTACCTGTTCCAGAAGGAAGTAAAGTACCTGGGACATTGTAGGCAAGGGCAGCGTCTATATAGATCCAGAGATGATAGCAACTGTGGAAAACTGGCTAGTTTCAGCTTGTGTGAAAGAGCTATGGAGTTTCCTGGGTCTGTGTACCTACTATCGGCGTTTTGTCAAGGACTTTGCAACGATAGCTGCTCCTCTACACAAGTTGCTGGGGAAGAGGCAGAAGGTTGTGTGGGCAGCAGTGACTCAGAAGGCCTTTGATGATCTTAAGTATGCACTGACAAGCTCTCCAGTGTTGTGGTATCCAGATTAGTGTCAGCCACTCATCCTAGACTGTGATGCTAGTGACCAAGTTATTGGTGGAGTCATGTTGCACAAGAAGGATGACAAAGAGCATGTGGTGGTGTATTACAACAAGAAGTTCGGAAGACCGGAGCGGAACTATTGTGCGACCTGCAACAAGCTCTTGGCAGTGATGAGGAGCTTTGATTTCTTCCATCCCTACGTGTATGGGTCCTACTTCATCATCAGGACAGACCATGCAGCACTCAAGTGGCTGAAGACGTTAAAGAATCTGGAAGGACAACTGGCACTGGAAGCACGACCAGCACAACTATGAGGTGCAGTACCATCCTGCGTGGGTACATGGCAATGCTGAGAGCCTGAGTCATTGGCCTTGTGACCCAGAGCACCGGCAGTGTAGTAAAAAAAAGATCATATCAAGAAATGCAGCTTGACTGCAGTGACAGGGTCAGCATCAGACGAAGACCTGAAGAGGATGCAGATGAAGGATGCAGATTTACAACCAGCTCTAGATGGCTGCATCGAAGTACAGTGCAACCATCTTGGGAAGAGGTTTCCAGGTTCAGCCAAGTGACTAAGACCTACTGGAGTCAACAGGACCTTCTTCGTTTGAACAATGGACTACTGAAGCATCAGTGGGAGACACCTGATGGCCTCAGTAGGTATTGGCAAATGGTGGTTCCGTAGTAGATGAGGTCCGAGGTCTTGGATGAGTCTCATAACCAGATCACTAGTGGGCACCTGAGAGTAAAGAAAACTCAAAGTCGGCTGCAAAGGAGGTTCTACTGGACTGGCATGCGTCAGGGTGTTGAAGAGTGCTGTGGGGCCTGCGATGTATGCTGTGTAAAGAAGGGAGCCAAGAAACTTGGTTGCGTCCCTCTCCAGTTGTACCAAGTGCCTGCACCAATGGAAAGTGTCACAGTGGACATTGCTGGACCTCAGCTGCTCACTGAAAGAGGCAACCGCTATATATGTATCGCCATGGAGTACTTCACAAAGAGGCCAGAAGCCTATGCCATTTCCAATCAAGAGGCTGCGACTGTTGCTCAGGTGTTGGTAAACCAGTTTTTCTGTCGTTTCTGGATGCCAGAAGAGCTACACTCAGACCAGGGTAGAAACTTCAAGTCTGCTGTGGTCCGTGAGTGCTGCTAGTTACTGGGGATCAAGAAGACCAGGATGACCCCATTAAGGCCACAGTCAGATAGGATGGTGGAGAAATTCAACTGGTCCCTGGGACAAGAACTACATAAAGGGATAAATGGAATGGGACTAGAAGTTACCTGCGTTGCTGATGGCATATCGGTCTGCATCCAATGAGTCACCCGGCAATACCCTTGGAAAACTGATGCTGGGCCACGAGTTACATTTACCCATTGACTTCTTAATGGGAAGACCACCTGGTGAAGAGCTGCCTATAGACGCCTCCAGCTATGAAAAGTATCTTTAGGAAAGGCTGGCTGAGGTACATCATCAAGTGCAAGAAGCCCTCAAGTTTTCAGGCGAAGTGATGAAGTGCAAGTGAAGTAAGCTTCAATGATGGTGACAAAGTTTGAATATACAATCCTCAGCAGAGCCCGTGGGACTGGCCTTACACTGTGCTGGACTGCTTATCAGACGTAATACTGGATTCGGGGAGGCAGGAAGTTTGGCCCAAAGGTGGTACATGTGGACCGTCTATGGCAGTACCATGGGCCAGGACAGTTCAGCTGGGACATCTCCGAGGCATCATGCTCACCCGCAGCCGATGATGTTGGGAGGACCACGGAGCTGAAGTACAAGAGGATGGTGACAGTTTCCTGAGGGAAGAAGTGAATCAAGAATAGGATCAAGACGTCCCAGGAAGAGTGGACTGTGTGGAGGAGCAGGAACGTTGTCGGAAATGGCATTGGAGACGACCTGATAAGTTGAAGGATTATTTTGTGTATAATTAGATGTTTAGTTTGGATTAAGGATTATGTTTGTATATACTGTTTTGTTCTGTCTGGACGACAAAAGACTAGGGAGAAAGAGTAGTTTAGATGCGGGATTTGGTAGTTAGGTTGTGCTGGAGTATTCCTGATGATTCTTGTAGTTCAGTTACGTGTAAGAGTTGCCAGTTAGCCCGCTGTTTGTGAACTGAGGTATTCTGTACGTTGTACATTAATTTTTGTGCATTTTTTCTCTATAATGTTTTAATAATGTGATTGTATGTTATGTAATTTTATCTCAGTTTGTATGCTTAATAATTTAGAGTGTTGTGTATTGTAAGAAAGCTCTGGCATGTTTTGGATGTCTCTGATTTGGCAACTGTTGTAGCTAGAGTACACTCGAAGATTCGAGTATAATGCAAAATTATATATGGATGGGGAAGAGACTAGAGGAGTTCCAGCTCAGTTTGAGTTTAGATCAGTGTCAGTTCAGTGTCAGTGCAGTTTGTGAAGATTGTATAGTTCTGGTACTTCCCAAAACAGTGAATTGTAGATGGCAAGCATTAAGTGTAATTATTTGGTGAATAAAGACTGCGAACTTAAGCCAGTCTTTTTATTTTTTTTTTTTCAACGCCTAAGCTGATCTTGTGTGCTATATACCGAAAGGCTAACCATAGGAAGATCAGCTAACTGGACAACGTCCTTCCTGTACTGTACTACTGCTATTGGAACCTGTGGTAGTGTGGGACGGGAACTTAGCAATATTATAGCATGACTAAACACTGCACATGATTACATTTCCAGAGCAATATCAATAAATATAGTTTATGGCAGCCATATTTTTTTGTTGGCAAAATCTGGCTTAAATGATCAAGCAACAACTTGACAGACAGCACATATGGATTCAGCATGCCCCAAATAGATTACAACAAAGTGTTTGTTAACTCGAAACAAAAAATGCCATTAGGCGTCATATTTTAACAATATACGATTAGTCTAGTCGGGTATGAACTGGTAATAACTGTTTGCCGAATGAACCAGCATAATTAAATATAGCCTATCATATGCCTGCTGATTAATCCTAAGCCATTTCTGATCTGCATCAGTTCTCTCCTGAGAACAAAGTAGGGTCAAGTGCACATTTCCCTTTTTTGTTTACTGGTACGTTTTTGCGATCTAATGCCGTCTGATTTTTACCTTGCAAATATGAAATTATTTCAGCATGCATTTTACTTTTCTTACATGTCTTGCAACACAACTCACTTGTTGCCTTTAACATAAACGATCATAGTTAAGCATGTAATTTACTTAGTTATTTGCTCCCCACTGCACTTCCGTGTATTATTTCAGTATTTAAGCCCTTCACTCCGATTACTCCTCTTATATTTTATTCTTGCGACTTTCAAAGGCTTCTTGTTTCTTGTTCGTATTTCTAGTTAGTTTTCCGGGGAGGGGCACCAACCCTCCGCCAACCCACTTGTTGTCACGTAGGGAACTTCAACACGTGTTGTTTGGTAATGAGATTACCACCCAGCATTTTAAATGCTTTCCTGGTTTACAGGAAATCATTTGGCTTGCCACTCAGTGTAGAACTACCCTAACAGCACCACTACACTAAGTGGGTGGATGATGGACGCCCCCCTCTGCCATGGTGACTTTAAAGGTGAATGTAGGGAAGAGTAAAGTTATGGTCTTCGAGAGAAGTCAGTGAATGTACAGTGAGGTTGGATGAGGAGGTAATGGAAAATGTGAGTGCGTTAAAGTACCTGGGTAGTGTGATGAGTAAGGATGGATGTGTAGAGGGTGAAGTGCATGAAAGGGTACAACAGGGAAGAAAGGTTGCTGGTTCCTTGAAAGCAGTGATAAGAAACAGGGAAGTGAGCAAGGAAGTGAAAAAGCTACTACATGACAGTATTGTGATACCAACTCAAACATATGGAAGTGCACCTTGGACCCTGTTGGAGGGACAGAAGTCAAGAGCGAGAGCAGTGGAAATGAGTTATTTGAGAGGAGCATGTGGAGTCACATGGAGAGACAGACTGACAAATGAGGAAGTGAAGGAGCGTTGTGGTGTGGATGTGGATGTGCTAGGAAGCGTTAGGAAGAACACATTAAGGTGGTTTGGCCATGTGGAGAGGATGGAGAGTGAGATACTGACAAGAGTGTACGTGAGTGAGGTGGAGGGTGGGAGATGGAGATGGAGACCAAGGATGAGATGGAGGGATGGAGTGGAGAGGTATATGAGGAAGGGGTGTGTGAGCTGGGAGCAGGGCAGTGAAATGGAGGGGGACAGAGCGACATGGAGGCGATTTGTTTGTGGCCACCCCTTAAGGGATTGAGGCGTCTGACAATAGATAGATAGATATTCACTCCTCAATATTAACTGAAATATATCCCCTGACATCCTACAAATTTTTTACTGTTTTTAAATGGTAAATTGTATATATTGTATTTCATGTAATTTACTCAGTTCCCTGTTTTTTTTTTAATTATTGGCAGTTGCAGATAAGAAAATCATATACTGTACTGGTTTTATTTTCAATGTTTCCTTTTAGCTCTGAAGATGGTTTGTGTATAAATCCGACGCGTCGCCAAAAAAATCATGT